>JAOVVI020005944.1:0-16032 GCA_028571085.2 Nepenthes alata
TATTACACTAGAGTATGGCGTAATACTCGTAATATAAAAGATATTAAGGTGTGAAGTTTTATTTATTTATTTATTTAAACTTTTGAAGTATTTATTCATCACTGGCCTAATATCATATAATTTGGAACATGGTCAATTTGGCTTGAATATAATTGGGATTAGAATAAGAGTTAATAATACAATTAAGAAATCCAATTATGCAAATAAGATGTTTAAAAAATAATTAGATAATTTATATATATATATATTTTATGTTGAATAAAGTGTCCTTGTATTTTTTATAATTATTTAGAGAAACCTTTTTGTTGTTATGATGTCTGTGCTGTGATTTGTTTCATGTTTGAAGCCCATATGATTCCAAACTAATGCGTCATGGAATTAAATTTTAAACAAGTTAGGGTCAAATCGATCGTTAAATTTAGCTTTATTCACTGAGTTTGGATCTTGCATACCACTACAACAAACAAAAGGTCAGATGCCGGCGAAATATTATCCTACCAAAAATACTCCAACATTCAAGTCATTAAATAGCCTTCAAATAATAAAAAGGTTATTGTGAAAGTGATGAATAACGGGAAAGGTAAAGAGCGTTTGTGGCTAGAATTTTACTCTCGTTGTGTGAGGCTTTCTGTGGCTCGAAAGGAGCTCTGGCTTCTAGCACTATATTCGCAAGGAATGTAGTAATAGAGATGGTTGTTTACCGAAAGTGTGAGAGCTTTGTCGTTGAGAGAGAGAGGACTTGATGATAAAGGAGAATGCTAACATTATGAGCATTTATGTCTGAGGTTAAAAGCGTGCCTTGGAATTAGATCTCCATGGAATTTTATAAATGAAATACTAGGTGACCTTCATTGCACAAGAAAGTTTGATTCCTGCACTCTATTGGGATGGCTTCCTTTCTAGACGTGGAGTTTTAATGGCGAAAATAGTTCCTTGGGTGGATTACATTTCTTCTGCATTTTGTAACTGTTAGGATTTGTTACATACAATGTGAGAATTTGGCGCTTTCCTGACGAGATGTGCACAAAATCTGCTGGTGAGCTTTATCATGGAGATTGTCTTTTGGGTAAGCACGAAATTAGGGAAGAAGATCGTTGCTGGTCATGGACGAAAGTGTGGGCCAAATTAGGCTTGGCCTACACGAGCCCTACTCTTGTGGTTGGTCTACTACGGCGTCTTTTGTCAATAGAAATATTAACCGTCTCCTTGAACTAGTCATCCGCCCTACTTCTAGGGATGACTAATCTCCTTGGTCTTTCGTCCCGTCAACAGTCCACGTTGACCGTATTGGTGCATATATGAGATTTCGTGGATTTGGACTGTTTCTCCTTCTTGGGCCAGCCCACTATAAGTATACCCATCACAAACTTTACAATATTCTGTCACAGAGTTTGATTTTCAGTCTTGTTCTTCACAGGGATAATTTATAGTCGAATAACACATTTCAGTGGCAATTTTTATACCAAATTAATCCAATCCCTCAAAGTATAGATAAATATCACTCAAAAGTTTAGCGGTTGTGTTGCTTTTTTTTGTCTTACTTATAAATAGCCACTGTATTTATATGTTCAGTTCAGTTTGAATGAGTTAAATCTGCTAATCTTCAACCTAACTGAAGATATGAATTAAATAAACAAAACCAAACATGTCGCATTATTTACTAAAATTCCCTTATAATTATGTAACATAATTAAAAATATTATTATTTCTAATAAACTTGCATCTGATTATCCATATTTTGTGATTGAAATTAATTATTCACTTTTGAAAAATGTTCTTAAATAAGTTTGAGTTTTCATTCCCCAAAATGTAGTAAACTTATAGAAAGAATACTACCAGTTCAAAATTCTATGCGGATGCCATAATATTTTATCCCGATTTTCCCACCATATGCATTTAGTAGCTATCATACTATACACATTTTTACTCCTAATGCTAATAGCCGGCGGACGGCTGTCCAGCATGAACTAGGGTTACTTTCGGGGATGAGCTAGTGACAGGAGGAGCGGCGGCAGCGGCAACCACAGCTGGTCTCATACGGGGGGAAGCGGCACTGATGCTCTCACACCGGGGACACATGGTAAGAGTAGAGGCAGGGAGTGACTGGCGGCTGTGAGGTGACAGGACGGTGGGTGGCGCAACCTTCATCGCCCTCAGCTCTTCCACTTCCCGGTGCAGCCGACGGTTCTGCTCCGTCAGTGACCTAAACCATCTCTGTAAGTACTCGAATTCCAGCCCCATTTGCTTCATCTTGCTCCTGTTTCATAAATTATACTGTAAATAGAATTAACGAGGACCATCGAAGATAAAGCCAGTATAACATGACCATACTTTACCTATCTATTTATTTTTATATAAACCTATTCATATAAATTAATAAATAAAATATCACCAAATTGAAGGATATCCTAAAAAAATTATATTATCCATACATTTATCTATATTAAAATTATTAAAAATAAATATTGATTTTACTTTTTTAAAAAAAAAATTCTCTCTCACATCTATCTCAATACCAATTTCAATAATTTTAAATATATGAATATTATTTATCATCCCTAAATATTTCTCATGAAAATAATATATTTATTATGAAGTCCAAGCAATTGCAAATATCAATAATGGTTATGTCATCAAGACCCGATGAACTATCCCGCCTTGCTTCAAGTATTTCCAACTTCTTCCTTTTAATTATTAAATTAAAATTTAATAGTTATAAGTTAAATAAAAATAATTTATTACTATTTTTATTTTTTAAAATGTTAACACGTATTAGATATTAAGCTAAGACAATTTATAAAAAAATCTATTTAGAAAGTATTTTTTAAGATTTATATCTCATCCATTTGATTTTTTGTCTAATAAGTAAGATGAGAGTTGAAGGAGCTGCTACGCATTGAGGTTTTCATCTAGCATCATCTTTTAATTTACACTAATAGGTTCACACAATAATCCATAATAGATGGATAAATAAACCTTATTTTATCTAAAAGTCTTTGGTTTAATCTCAAAAAGAAAGACCATGTCAAAATAAATTTATTTTAGGGATATTTGACTACCTATAATTACTTAAATAATTTTAACATATGATTTTCGATACAAAATAGTTTTCCAGTAGGGAAGCCCTGGTGCCCTAGGTTAAGGGGACATCGTGTTTAAACAAACAAGGGCCTCATTTTCCTGTGTTGGCAGGTTGTTACGGGCACTAGTCAGGGGAAATGGCTATCCTAAAAGGCGCACCTGACAGATAGAAAGAAAAGCCTTCTAACTTGTAAGCTGGTAGTTTTACCACGAGCTCTCCGATGTAAAATCTTTGCAACTTTAGACCCCACTTCAACAACCGACATCCTCAACGGCTCTCACTCTGAGATTTTTTTAATCAACTTCTTTTTAGGTAACTCATTCTGAGAACTGTCCGCGTCTTAATGAGAGTACCAAATGTTATAGGTACAAGTCATGAGGAGAGCCCATTATAAAAGGCGTACCTGATAGGAGGGAAAAACCTTATAACTTATAAACTGATTGTTCTGGCACAAATTTTCCGACGTGAGACCCTTGCAACATAGGTACACATGGAGCAATACTCAGCTATGACCACAAGTAGTCCAACCAGCCGGACGTGGTGATATAGGAACTATACAATAATAAATGTTATGACCCATTAGCAAAGAAATAAAATCCTCAGTAAATTTATAGATACCCTTGCAAGATACGTAAATTGTTTAATTAAAGAAACAAAAAGTGACTACTCCTTTTGAGTACAACGGCCCCCATGCAAATTATTGTGAAATTCACTCTATACTGTGATCCAAATTTATTTTGTGTTATTAGTCACTTTAAACACTCAACCCAAAGAATTTACAAGTGCAACTTAACGTAAATTTTGAATAAAGTTTATTAATAGTATATAGTTTTGTTATATTTTTAGATTAATCAATTTTATTATATTTATATATTTTGCAGCTACACTAAGATTTGAAAGAATTTCAGTAACTCAATTTGTAATTGTTTTTCCTTATAATCCTATTTCAAAACTGATAAAATATATATATTTTTTTTCTTTTGACATGGTTTTTTATTTTCCTTTGAAAAATTGTCACATAAATATAACAACATACCCTGTAATTATTTTATTTTTTATAATTCTCATATCCATAATAAGATAATGCCATCATAGTCATCGAATACCAGTTTTGATTCGTTGTAGCTCTTCGCAAATTACGTATAAGCATAAATCAAAATTTAAAAATAAAAGTGGGATCTAGGGAGAATCATATACGCACAACCAATATCAAAGCACCACGGAAGAAAAAAAAAATACATATATTATAATGATATATATGAGTTTATATGATTGAATAAAAAGAAAACAAGCATAAAATGAAGGACAGAATAATCAGTTCTCATAAGAAATGAGGAAAAAAGCACGTAATGTGCATATGGACGGAGTAGTACGTACCTGGCCCTGCGGTTTTGGAACCAGACCTCAACCTGCCGTGGTTTCAGCTTCAATTGCGCTGCTAGAACCTCCTTTTGTTTCTTCTCCCCAACAAAACGATCAGAAAAAAAAAATTTAATTTAGGAACCTCAAACAAAAAATATATGTATTTATTTTTTTCTAGAGAGAGTGGAAAAATCAAGTGTAATTAATTAATGTTGAACGAGAGAGAGAGAGAGAGAGGAGAAGATGATGATGGTGAAGGGGAGAAAAAAAAGAGAGGGAATGGTGTCGACTGGATTCAAGGAGTGGTTGAGTCTGAAGCTGTCTTCAAGCAGGCGTGACTGCTCTTTTGAAAGCCGTAGCTTTTTGGGAGGCGGCCCTCCTCTTCCTCCTCCTCCTCCTCCTCCTCCACCGCCATTGCTGTTTTCTTCATCCTCTTCCACGCTTCCGTTTGACATCATCGTCATCCATTCTTCCGCTCCCTCAGCTGGCACTCGATTTATGTCCAGATTTCTCATCCCACCTAATCATCAACCTTATGTTATTTTTATGCACAAACTGTAGATTATCTCTGATTTGGAGGTTACGAATTTCATAACTACTTAACATGTAACACCTCTTAACGCTGCCTACCATTCTCCACGAAATAGCTAATAGAGCTCGTATATTAATCATATCAACGACCGATCATGCATTACACCATGATTACTCTGTGTTAGTGACGTTCTCAAGAAGTACATAAAGCCCAAAACAGTTTATTTTTTTCTCTAGCTGGCCATGCAAGTGTTATCGTTTCTTCTTGAAGCCCTAATTATGGCGATTAAAAAAGACCAAAAAAGGAAGAAGAAAATCTAGAGTTGCTTACCAGATGAAGAAACAGAAGAGGAAGAATGGAAGCCAGGCACCGAAATGGTCAAGTCCAAGCATGAAGAGCTTGTGGGTACGACAGCCATGGAATAGACAGATATAGAGAGAGAAAGACAGCGAGAGAGATGAGGAAGGACGGAAGAAAAGGGAGATTGTAATATATATGGCCGCAGGCAGGAGACAAGAAGGTCGGAGCCAGAAAGAGATAAGGGAAAATGGACAAAGGTTGGGAAAAAAACAAAGGATCGATGTTCAAATAATTAAGACAATGGGGAAATAATTAACAATTACTAATAAATAAATGAGTTAAATGAAAAAAAAAAAAAACAGTAGAGTTATGTGGTCAAGGGTTTGGGCTTTAATTAATTGAACGAGCTTGGCCACGTCTTTATTTCAACCGTGGTCATAGGTCAATGATTCTCACACCGTCAGAT
Organism: Nepenthes alata; assembly: GCA_028571085.2. Classification (NCBI taxonomy): domain Eukaryota; kingdom Viridiplantae; phylum Streptophyta; class Magnoliopsida; order Caryophyllales; family Nepenthaceae; genus Nepenthes; species Nepenthes alata. The sequence goes on from JAOVVI020005944.1 coordinate 5,743, forward strand.
TTAGAACACGTGTACAGCCGATTCATCCCTTTGGGTTTTGGGGAAGAATAACGGGTCGGATTTTGGCTGATGGGCCTGTCGGGTCGGAGGGGAGTTTCTTTAGACTAATTACTTTTATAGATCATAGTATTCATAATTATATTTTAAATTATTTTTTTAAAAGATTGGATGGGTTGATTTCTTTTCATTCACAATAACTATATCAATTGATAAAAAAATATTAATAATTAATTTGAATAAATATAATGCTATTTGATTTACGGAAAGAAAATAACTATCCTAGCTTTTAATATTATTTTTATACCTTAAATAGATTTGATGAAACAAAAAAAAAAAGTATACCTTAAATAGGACAGAGTTCACTATGATATTATGTATATATATTATCATAAATTTTGTTTTTATGATAAAAACTATTATTTCAAAATAAATTACAGATATTTTTTTGTTTGAAAAATATTTTGTTTCAAAATAAATATAGAAGAATTTTTTTAAAAATAAATTATTTAAAAAATGAAATGTTTTATCTTATGCAAAATACCACATTTACAACTGCCTTGCTTTAATTGCGAACACTTAATTACGGTTTAGGCCTTCACTAATTACCATGACGCAAATCCAAAAGAAAAAAAAATAAACGAAAATATTTATTTAAAAAAAAGAAAAAAGAAAAAGAAAAAAAAATGGTAGGTGAAGCGCAGTATATGTTGACAGTTTTAGATCAAAAAGGCAACTAATGGCCAGTTTGTACGAAGAGAATTGTAACGCCTCCTTTTACATAAATGCTATCAAGAAGAATCGTACGACACTTGCCTTGGGATCGATGTTTAAGTCAAGAACTAAAAGCTGAACACATTATTTAATACATTGTTGGTGTTATTTTCTTTAAAATAAATAATAATTTTTACATGAATATCTTTTTTAAATAATATAAAATCTTAATTACCTATTGAAACTAGTTTTTTGTGACAAATAATTAGCTTTCACGTTACATGAAATCTAAAGAATTTTAACCTTTCTTAACAATAATAAGAAATATTATTAGTGTTTAATAAGAATTAAATAGCTTTAATCCTTTCAATCTGGCCTAAATACAATAGTTAATACCTATTTAATATTATATGATGAAATATTTTATCTCAAAAGATGAACAAGTGTTCCCATTTTTCTCCTAATTTCTCTACGTGAAAAGATTATTAGATCTTAGTTAATGGCAGTCATTGGCAGCAGGATTGCTTTTCTTCTGAATAATAATCATTAACGTACTGCCCCCTGATTCAAACTAAATGGCTGGCATATCGACTTAATCTATTCACTGCAATGCTTTGATTTTTCTATTTATAAATCAATCGTAATTAAATTTTGAACAATTTCATCTGCATTAATATGCATATAAGTATCGTAAAATATTCTTTAATTATTATTAAATTATCTTGAATAAGTAAAGCATTATAACTTTATTCATATTAATGACTCAACGCAAAAACAAATACATAAACGAATATTATATTGTCAAACAATACCCTGAACAATTTAAATACATGCAATTAAGATTGCAAACACTCTAGGCTGAGGAAAACGTTAGACCAGGGCCCACAGCTTTCTTTTTATTTGCAGAAAACGGGATAAAAATCCAGGTTACCAGCAGAATTTAAATTTTGCTTAATTTCACATTTTTGTATTAATTAACTCTATAACATTTCGTCAAATAAATTTAATGCAAAAAAAAAAAAACATCTCTACTGAAATTTAACATAATAGTAGGGATAGCTCGGTATTCAAAGATTCAAATATATGTAAGATATAAAAAATGATCAAACTATTTTAAATCTATTATATTTATTATTTTATATTATGTGATAGATTGTAACCGTATATTTATTAAATTATATAATAATATTAAGTCATATAATGACAACTCTATTAATATAAATTCAAGCTTTTTATTAGCTTTACATAGTACATATTAATTATATTTTTAGCATTTATTAATTTTTCAATGCTCTAATCCTCCCCGAAAAGTAAAAAAATTTATATATTGACCAATTCAATGTAAAAATAGGGTTAAATTATCTCATATATTTAGGTATTTTTTATCTGCCTAATTGTATCGATTTCAGACACCGATATCCTTTCAAGCACTTTTAAAAATTTTTAAAAAATGTTTTAAATAAAAATATTTTAAATAAAAATATTTTAAATATGATCACGTTTGATACTATAAAAAGCCTTCGACAAGCATTTCGTTGAGCAGTTGGGAGACGGCGTTGAGATTGGGAGCTCCGAAGTAGTAAATCGTGTACGGCCGGCTGAAGGCTAACCATTTTTAGTACCTCAGAGGAAGCTTCCTTCTTAAATTGCCTGTCAGTTTTCCAGTCTTCCGTACTCGCAGCGCTTCGAATCCCAATAAATCACTCGCTACCTGTGCAAGAGCACAGGATAGATACATCTAACGGCTGGATCACTCCTCATAATATTATTTTTATTTATTTTTTATTTTTTGCTAATTTATTCAGTCCAACGTATGTTAGTTAAGAGTATCTACATTTTTTGGAAACACAAACGTAAGTTATTTCTAAAAACTAACAATTTCTAATAATAAAAATATAGATTTTATAAGATGGGATGAATATTGAGATTAGAACTACTCTCACTGCCCTTGCCTTTGGTCCGTCGTCGGCCAACTACTAATACCGTTTCGACCATTTATCGTTTGATGGAATACTTCTTTTATTATTACGAATCATATATTATAAATTTTATTAATATTCTATTAAATTTTATGCTTTTTTTAATCCTATATATCTATTTTTCAATTGTTTGTTTAATCAATATATATTTATATTTAATTGTTATTGCGTTGGTTGTAACACCTTAAGTTTTAAATTTTCAATTGTAATAAATCAATCATATTAGAGTATCAAGCATTTACAATGGCCAATATTACTATTTCATTAAAAAAAAACAGCAGTCCAAGATCCAAATCTATGTACAAAATAAATTATCTTCTGATCAATGAATATTCGACAGTAAGAAAAATAATCTTTAATCAAAATACCAATTTACCAATAACACAAAACTGTAATAATGTTAAGGCCATCAGCCATTAATGTCTTACAGCTTAAAAAGCTAACTGATTGCATCGATATAACAACCACAATAAAACTTAAGACCAATCTTCCAAAATTGCCTGTCCCTAATCTTACAAGATATCTCAATTTGCTAATTTAAAAATATCATCAAAAGATGATAGGTTTGAGTTTAATGCTCAATAAGCATATATAATATATATATATATATATATAATATTTATAAATAAAATATATCAAAGGACAATAATAATAATAATCAAATGAAAAAATAGTAAAAATGATAAAATGCTGACAAAAAAATTATTTAGAAATATATAAACTAAGGATCGATAATAATTTTATCAATAAAAAATAATTATTAATGATGGGTTGACCCAAGAATGATGAGAGATCCAAATCCATAACGGTCGATTTGCACCGAGACGGTCAACGCCAGCCGTTGACCAGAAGTATGACTGGTTGGCCGTTTGAAGACCAGGCCTCAAGTAGGCCAAGCCAAGTTTAGCCCACACGTTTGTCCTTGACTAGCAACGGTATTCTTCCCTGATTTTGCGCTCTTTACAGAAGGCAATCTTTATTTTAACGGTCATCAATAGTTTCAATGCGCATCCCATAAGGAAGGCGTAAGAATCATTTCCCTGTTTACTAGAAACCCTAACAGTTACAGAATATAGAAGAAAAGCAATCAATCCAGTGATCGTTATTACCATAAGGGTTCAACACCAGAAAAGACAGCGATCCAAGTAGAGCGCAAGAATTGAGCCATTCTATACAAGGAAGGTGTCGCAGCACAACGGTTATAAAAAGTCATAGAGTTCTAACTCCAAGGCACGCTCTCATTTGCCCACAAAAAGCTCTTTGCTGAAAAGCTCGCACGCTTTCAGAAGATGAACGCTCTCTCACTCTTTGCCGTTACGTTCCCAGCGAACATAGTGCTTATAGCTAACGTTCCTCACGAGCCACTAAAACCTCTCTCAATGAGAGCACCATTCCATCACAAATACTCTCTACATTCTCCGTGCATACTTTACTTTTACCTTCTTAATTTGAAGGATGTTTGTTGACTTGAGCGTCGGAGTATATTCGATGAGATAATCTACCGTCATCACCTGACCTCTTGTTCATAGTTGTGGTGTGTAGGATTCAGATTTAGTGAACGGAGTCAGACTTAAACGATCGACTTGACCAAAATATGTTCAAATTTTGGATTCAAGACGCATTATTGGCGCGTTCTGTGAAAAACTTACAAAAAGACTACCACTTTTCACAACAGCTTCCCTGTTTAATTCCACAATAAATTTCATCATTCAAAATGGTAAACACCAGAGCGCAAGCTAGTCGTCCCGCAAGAGACGCGGGCACACCCGACCAGGACCACTCTACTGGTAACCTGGTCAATGGGGTGGTCAACGGAGTACCCGCCCAATTTTTTTAGAACCTGACGGAATAAATAGTAACATGAACCAAACGCATCAAATGCTCTGGGCATGCCAAGAAAATACGAAGCAGGGGCTCTGCCCATGGCAGTTCCTACTCCGACTTCAAGGAGAGGAAGGCAGAAGAAGAAGAAGCCATCCAAGAGGACCAAGAAGTCAGACGTCACTCAAGCTCCAGAGGCCTCGAACGCCCAGAGCCGTCCGAGGCTCGAAAGACGGTTGGGTAGCAGAACTTTGGAGGAGAGTCCAAAGCGAACGAATCCCCAATATTCTTAGGCGGAGACAAGGCATTAGGCTCAAGAGGGAGCTTCTATGATCATTAGATCCACTGATGGCAGTAGCCGGCTGATTACTCGCAATGACAGAGAAAGGACTAAATTGAGAACCTATCTCAACTTTAAAAGAATTGTCAACGCCGCCTGCACAGATTTGAGGGCGGAGATCTTCAAATGCATGTTCAAGGTTGACGAACACGCTACAGATCTCGATAGATCTCCCTTCACGGCGGAGATCTTAAACCGTCCTATGCCGGTCAAGTTTAAGATACCAACTCTTAACTCTTACGATGGGAGTGCTAATTCCATGGATCACCTTGATCATTTTTACACCCATCTAAGTCTACAAGGGCTGGAGGACGCAGCAATGTGCCACTGCTTCCCTCTTACGTTGAAGGGAAATGTCTGCATCTAGTTTCATCGTCTGCCATCTGATTCGATCTAGAGCTTTCAAGAGTTCATTGACCTCTTCTTGGCACAATACGCCTCCAACAGTCGGAAAAAGAAGCAGCCTTGGCACCTCTCCCATATCAAGCAAAAGTAGGGAGAAAATTCATAGAAGTTCTTGGATCACTTCATAGCGGAGGCAAGAGGAATCCCCGATTCACAGAAGAGATAAAATTTGACTATTTTATCTCTATTTTAACGCATGGGGACTTCTATAGGCACCTGGCACATAAGAATTTGCAAACCTTTCAGGAGACGGAATCTATTACCAGGGCCTACACTGCAATAGAAGAGACCAACGAAGCTAAGCGTCACCGAACAGCCTCGCTTTTCCCGGCAGAGGGAAAGAGGAAGCACAACGGTGGCGATCGCTCCCGTAAAACGCACCACAGGATTGGAGCACCAGAGCGAAGGGATTACAGGTTGATCAACCTGACACCCTAACTGACACGTACTCCAACGTCCTCATACAGATCCGTAAGAAGAAACTCTTTAAATAGCCAAACTCACTTAAGAAAGCGGAGAGAGAGAATTCAGCCAAATATTGTGATTTTCATCGATCATCTGGACATTCCATAGAAGATTGCAAGATGCTTTAGCGGGAGATCAATGAGCTCATTCGGAGGGGCCATCTCGCCAAGTTGGTTAGGAACCCTGGATAGAGCGTTGGCACCTTCGACGGGGAGGAACTAGAGACTTCCCAGTCTCAGAATCAGGTCGCGGTTTTAGTGGTCAATATGATCACAATTTAACCGGTCAATACCCCAACGGATCACAAGGAGCAATAGACTGGGCAGAATAAGCAGCGCACTGAAGACAGTGTCATTAGCTTTAGTGATAATGACATTGAACATGTAATCTCTTCCATACAGATCCCCTTGTTGTATCCGCACTCATTTTGGACGGTAGCGTCGACTACTAACTAAAGCGAATCTTCATTGATAATGAAAGTTCATGTAAGTTGCTTTACCTTGATACGTTTTGTAAACTCGGTTTAAAAAAGAGTCTGTTGAAGCCTATTGAAGGCCCACTCTATTGCCTTGACAACGAACCAATAGAAGTCTAAGGAGCAATCCAGTTGGAGGTCACCTGCATATGTACCCAAGAATGGCGAGTCGTACACTCACATTTTTGGTCATTGACCTACCCTCCGTGTAAAACGTTATGCTAGGCTACCCGTGCCTAACATCATTTTGAGGCGTCACATCAATATCGCACCTAAAGATGAAGTTCTCTATAGCTTGCAGTATAGGCAAAGTGCTGGGCGACCAAATCAATGGGCGGACATGTTACATGTCCCAGATCGCACCGAGTGGCAGCACCAAGACGGTAGGAGAACTTAACCATCGAGACAAAGCAACTCTATAGCAAGTGCATTCTGGTGAGGCTATCGATCTAATCCAACTGAATCAGGATGACCCGGAGCAGATCGGAGGCTCACTCACCCGAATACTATGCGACGAGTTGATGACGTTCTTATGACAGAACGATGTTGTCTTCTCGTGAACTCCTACTAACATGCTTTGGATTCTAGTAGGAGTAATGGTCTGTAAATTAGGCGTTGATCTCGATCGCAAGCCCATCAGGTAGAAGTGGATGAACCACTCTATGGAAAAATTTATCGCCATCTGCGAGGAAGTGAAGAAGTTGTTAGACACCGACTTCATCAGAAAAGCCTAGTACCCGGATTAGCTCTTCAACGTCATCCTGGTAAAGAAAAGCAACAAAAAATGTCAAATATACGTTAACTTCACCGACGTTAACAAAGCTTGCCCAAAAGACAGCTTCCATTTACCTAGGATCGACCTAATGGTGGACTCAACATCTGGATACGAGCTGCTAAACTTTATGGACACATATTCAAGCTACAATCAGATTCGGATGAGCCTAGAGGACGAGGAGCATACCTCGTTCATGATGGACGAAGACACCTACTGCTATAAGGTCATGTTATTTGGTCTGAAGAATACGGGTGCCACTTATCAAAGGCTCGTGAACAAGATGTTCGAGAAGTAGATCGGTCGTAATATGGAAGTGTATGTCGATGACATGCTTATTAAGAGCAAGACCACTAATGATCATATTCGCGATCTGGTTGAATCCTTCGAAGTGCTCCGCACGCATCAAATGAAGCTGAATCCTTCTAAGTGCGTTTTCAGACTATCCACTCGGAAGTTCTTGGATTTTATCGTCTCTCAACGATGGATCGAGGCAAACCTGGAGAAGATCAAGGCCCTCACGAACATGACTCCGCCACGAATTGTCAAAGATATCTAGTGGCTAACCGGACGACTGGCAGCCTTATCCCGCTTCTTGGCTAAGTCGGGGGACAAGTACCAACCTTTCTTTAAAATCTAAGGGGGACGAAAGCTAATGGATTCAGTGGATAGTAGAATGTCGGGCAACCTTCGACTAATTAAAGTAGTACCTGGCCAGTTCACCATTGTTGACGTCGCCTAAGGACTGAGAGGAGCTATACCTCTATCTAGCAGTGTTGGAGGTGGCTCTTAACTCTGTCCTCATACGTTAGGACTCTGACTCTCAACTACCAGTCTACTATGTGAGTAAGATGTTGACCGGCGCAGAGACATGCTACCCACGTGTAGAGAGATTAGCCTTGGCATTTGTCTTCTTCGCCTGAAAGCTGAGAACTTACTTTCAAGCTCATCGCGCGATAGTTCTGACTGACCAGCCCCTGAAGAGTATTCTCTGAAAACCTGACATTTCTGAATGGCTGGTAAAGTAGGCTATCGAATTGGGAGAGTTTGATATTGAATTCTCGCCCAAACCGATCATCAAAGGGTAGACTCTTGCCGACGTTATCGTCGAGACTACGACACCAATTCCAAATGAACAGCCCATTAAGGACGCAGAACGGCACAGGGAAGAGTCAGAGTGTGCGCTCAACGTAGACAAATCGTCTACGAACTCAGGCATCTGCGCTCGAGTAGTCCTGAGGACCCCTGATGGGTTTGAGGTGAAGTACTCTCTTAGACTTGACTTTTCGACCACCAATAACGTTACCGAGTACGAAACCCTATTGGTCTGGTTAAGACTAGCCAAAGAGTGCTCAACTAGACGACTGACCGCCTACAGTGACTCTAAGCTGGTTGTCATCAAGGTTAACAAAAACTTTGAGACGTGAAACCCTCACTTGGCAAAATACTTGGGCATGGTGAAGGACGCCACCTAGAGATTTTACAATGTGGCTCTCGTCCATGTTTTTAAAATTGAGAACTGAAAGGCCGACCAACTTTTCAGAGCAGTTGCGGTCGAAAACTCAGAGTAGTATACGAGGGACATACAGGAGGTCTTGAGCACCGCCAACATTGACGAACAAGAAGCAATACAAATCTCTTACGTAGAGAAATGGATGACACATTACCAGAAGTATCTAGTGGATGGAGCACTACCAGATGACATGGACGAAGCCAAGCGGAACAAGAAGACGACTGACTGGTACATCGTGGTTGATGGACGGCTAGATCGCCGTGGTTATTCGACTCCATACCTCTGATACATTACACCTAAGCAGGCTGACTACGCTTTGAGTGAAATTCACCTTGAGATATGTGGATCACACATTGGCGGCAAAAATCTATCATTTAAGATCATGCATTAGGGTTACTACTAGCCGACGATGAAGAAAGACGCCCTTGAGTTCGTGAAAAAAATGTGAGAATTGATAGCTTTACGGTAATTTGCACCACCAGCCACCTGTAAAATTAAGGTATCTTCAAACTCCTTGGCCTTTTGTACAGTGGAGGCTTGATATTTTCGATCCATTTTTTATTACAATTGGGAAAAGGACGTTCATCATCATGGGTATCGACTACTTCACCAAGTGGGTTGAAGCCGCCCTGCTAACGAAGATCGCAGAGTACGATGCCTTAGAATTCATTTGCTGAGTATAGTCAGCAGATTTGGTGTTTCCGATGTTATCGTGACAGACAACATAATCTAATTTTTAGGAAAACGTTTTATCAAGTATTGTATCAGTCTGGGTATCCGATTGGTCCACACTTCTGTGGAATACCCACAAGCGAACGGATAGGTGGAGGTTATAAACTGTACGCAACTCCATGGTTTGAAGATCAAGTTGGAGGATGCATAGGGCTCCTCGGTCAATGAGCTACCCACTATCCTATGGTCTTACCGGATTACTTCAAAGGAGTCAACTCGTGAGATACCCTTTAGTCTTTGCTACGGGATTGAAGCTGTAATTTCAATTCAGATCGCGCTTTCAAATATTAGAGTCGAGTCCTTTGACCCACAAGGTAACTCCTAGAGAATTAGGGAATATCTGGACTTGCTGAAAGAAGCTCACGACACAACCAGGATGCGGACAGTGGCCGACCAACAATGAGTCGCCCGCCTTTAAAATAAGAAGGCCATAATTCGACGTTACAGATTTGATCTTACGAAGTATCGAGACTACGGGCAAGATCACCAATCAGAATAAGCTTTTCCCGAATCAAGAAGGCACTATTCTAGCCCCCGCCATTCTGCGGAATGGAGTGTATAAAATCTGGACCCAGAACAGCAAGTTGGTTCCACAAACGAGGAACGCGATCCACATTAAGTGCTACTTCCAGTAAGGGCACAGGTAGGTCATCCATATGTATGCTTGTAAATGTACATAATGTTTATTATTGATAAAAGAATATTTTTTCTATTGCACTGTGTTGTCTCTTCTTTTGTTCTCTGTTCCATATGCATGTGTGTCTGTTTGCAAGATTATACAACCTAAACTACCCCTAAATTGGGTAAATTTTTACCTGCTCGTAACTAAACCTTAGTCATCTAGGCGGCTCAAAAGCGATCGTAACTAAACCCTGGTCATCCTAGCAGCCCATGAGCGGTTGTGACTAAACCCTAGTCATCGAGGTAATTTATTAACGGTCGAATTAAACCTTAGTTATTCAAGTGTCTCATTCATAGTCAAAATCTTAGGGGCTTAAATAGCACACGTGATAACCTTCTACACAAGGAGATAGCGTGGTCAGTCAACGACTATCGACAGGAGCAAAAGCACTCCGT
>JAOVVI020005945.1:0-16030 GCA_028571085.2 Nepenthes alata
GCCCATGATTATGCGATTGTGAGTGACCGACACCATGCGTCTGCGGTTGTGGGCTGCAAGTGCCTCTGGGGGAGCCGCCATCATGCTCCACCACCAGTGCTTTGAACCAACGTAATCCTCAGGGTGACCTGCTGGCGACTACTGTCTGCAATTTGTGCTCCTGCAGGTGTGAAGGACTACATGGTAACAATGGCACTTTGGACTCATCTGCTAAGCTGAAGCGGGCTGAGTTGTGTTTGTGGGGACCAACCAACAGCCAACCTTGATGGCCTATATATTGCTAGACAGTCATGGGTCATGCCGCTTGGGCCCACCGTTGTGAACTCTAGATCTTGGGGTTGGAGGAGCTCTTGCTGGGCTGTGGCTTCCTAGACTGGTTTTCGTTCTACAAGCCAGGTTCTAGGCTGGCCTATGATTTACCAAACCTGTCACTAACTCCTCATGCATGAAGGTTTGAATTTTAAACCCCTGGTGTGTTACTAATGGGACACAAGCTGTAGGTCTTCACGCGTGCTCCTTCCCCAGGCGCGCTCCTTTCTCAAGCGTCTTGCAAATTTTTGCTTTGATTGGCAGGATTTGATTTGATTCCCTACCACTAGTGATCTTCTGTTGTCAACATAATCTCCTTGATTTAATGCTAGTTGGTCTCTTTCACCGGCTATAAATGGAGGGGCTCTCTATGCCTTGCATCACAAAGCATTACCCATCTACTAAGGAGTGGACATACTTAGAGCTAGCATGGAGCCTATGCAGCCATAAGCTAGAGTCGGAGGGAGTTCTTCTCCAATGTTCGAAGCTAATGCCCGATGATGCATCTAAAGCCAGCCTTAGTTAACCTCTTTTATGTCCATCCCGAACCGGCCTCGTGTTGTATCGAGCGGCATTAGAGTTTTGGGGGGTGGTTTCCTCTTCTCCCAACTGATGTCGGGTAGTCTTCTCTAATACAGCCTTGAGAAGGAGGCGTCTCAGTCCCCCAAATGGGAGAGGGTCGATCCTTTTCCCATCAGGGTGAGCAACTCTGCCTTCTGCTGCTCTTGGGAGGATTGTTCTATAGTCAGCTGGGGAGGTGCTTCTTTTTTATTATTTATTTATTTGCCTCCTGGGGGAGAGCAAGTACAGTCATTCAGAGAATTATGCCTTGTTCTCGCAGGGGAAGGATTTTCTACTCTTTTCGCTGGTATAGCAACATGATGAGTGACACTGCGGTGGCTAATAGATGAGCTTTCCTCTTACAATTGTCCGTCCTGAGGTTGGTCGGACTACTCAAGTCAGGTCGTTGCTCCATGTATTTTTATTTCCTTCTAAGTTGTATGTTTGTTGTTATAAGCTTATTGTACATTATAAAATGAATTAATGAATGGAAATTCCCCAGCATTATTTGTCTTCATTACATGGCTCCAATATTCTTGTTTATTTTGAATAGATGAAACGGTTAAATGTTGCTTTTTGTTGTGTAATTTCTAACAATTTGACAACTGCGGCTACTGACAAATTGACCTTTTAACAATCCAACCTGCAATAACTTATCCCAAATGCCTAGTGAGATGTGAATCAATCAAGTCAGCCCCGAGCTCGTCAGGGTCATGTGTTGTCAGTCTGTCTTCTTGGAGAATGGCGTGTCAGGGCAAGATTACCTATACTGCGCTGCCGACTCACTAATCTAGGCATCAGAATCATCATCTATTAGCAGGCTGCATAGGGAGGTGTTGTGTCAGTCATCATAACTAGCCCAACGAACTGAAGCGCTGCAGCACTCAGTGGTGTGGGCACGTGTTGCGGTTATTATGGAAACATGCCTCTTCGATTCCTCATGCGACGTTGTTTTAAGGCCAAGGCCTTGGCTATTTAAGCACTAGCCCCCAACTGTTTCTGCATTTCTTCATTCTTCGAATCTTTCTGCCCTAGTTTGCTCTTCCTTTTCTCTGATTTCCATTGTTTTTCAAATGGCTCCTCAAGGTGTCACTGAGATTTCGTCCATCATTACTGGCAGAGATGTGGAATCTCTGTACAAGAAATTTAACATACGGAGTGTCATTCACTTCGCTATGCCTAGTATTGACAATGTGGCTTGCTCTCCTCGTCCAGGGCTCATAACCATCTACAATGAACATTTGAAAGCCGACTTTCGTATCCCGTTTGTGAAGGAGTCGTGCGAGATTTTGAGAGCTTTGGAAATCCAGGTGGCTCGCCTTCATCCCAACGCTCTTCGGTACCTAGTTTCTCTGTGCATATTCTTTCGCATGAAAAAGCCTTCTCTGGATGCCCGGGCTTTGAAAGTAATATTCCGGTTTAACCAGGATGCCAACTGGATTTCCTTCACTCCCCACAAAAAGTTAAAATAAGTTGGGGGAACCCAAACTCAATAAAGGGCAGGAAGGACCGCTTCTTTCATTTAGCGGTTAGTCTTGAGTGGAGAATCCCGAATAAATGGAGCACGGTCAATAGGGCCTACGCTGGTGATAGTCTGAAGGATGAGGAATGGATGCCATGAGTGCAGATGAGGCTTGTCGAAGAGTACGCTGACATCTTGCGCCATAGTAACTACAAGGTCTCCCAAAGTACGCTTGATGAAGTTTAGTGGGAGGATCTGGTGGAAGGGGATGATGCCACCGTCACACTGTCCCATCGTCCAAAGAGGAAGCGGGGGAGATTTGCTCCTTCGAGATTTCCCTGAGCGGGCGTCTGGCGAGGCTGTCCCTCAATCGCCCACCATTTCTGAACAGTGTCGGGCTATCGATGAGGCTTGCGCAAAGGCGCCTCACTTGGTTGCCAACGAGTTGTCACGGAGACCTAGTTCTACTCCTTTGGGTGATTAGACTTTCAGTGAGTCGTTTAGAGAGGCTGAGGGCGGTGAGCCCCCAACGGGTTCTGCTGCTAGAATAGGCAACCCCTCAGCAGTGAGCCAGGTGGATTGATCGATGTCGCGACTACAGTCGAGTGTGGGGTCCCAATCTTGGTGGACTCATCGTAGAAACCACTGGCCTCCGCTCCCCCTACCACCTCGGCTAAGATGGGAGCCAATGATGTTGAGATGGAGGAAGAGATGACTGGGGATAACCTGGAGGTCGTAGTTGCTAAGAATGTACCTCGCCCTAAAGCTTCGACACTTGTGCTTCCAGACGCTTCGGGTGTGTCTCCTTCTCCCCAGGGCTTTAAGGAGTCCAACTTCCATCACGCTCGACCGACGCGATACTTGCTGCCTTCGACTAGATCTAGAGCCGAGCGTACTTCAGGTCCCTGTTATCAGGAGGGTTAGTCTCGTCAGAGGGGTACATCCTTCCTTAAGATACTGCTTCACAGATTTCTTCATTTTGTGATCATTTTCTTTCGCATCTATCTCTGACTGATCATCTTCTTTTGCTTGATAGCCTTAAGAAGTGCTTCGTGTGGTGGCAGAAGTTATGCATTGGCAAGTCGCCGAGATCTCTCGCTTATCCCAGTTGTACGATGATCTTGCCATGCTGGAGGAGATGGAGTGCCAAGTGAACGCTGCCATTGCCAAGGCTCTACAGAGTCAAGAGCGGGCCACTCACCTCAACCGAATGCTGTCCAAGTCAGAGAGATCCCAAGAGCTCTCGAAGGAAAATGCTCTGGCTCTAAATCGGATCAACTCACTCGAGGACACATTTCGGGAAACTGAACAGCAACTTGCCGACCTCCAGAACAAGTGCGCCTGACTTAAAGGAGAGCAAAGGACCTGGTTTCACCCAGACAAAGTTGACCGTATGATGGACAAGAGATTCTTGGCTGGCATTTTCTTCTGCAGGCAGATCAAGTCCATGGCGGCTCCGGACTTTCCTATTGGCTTCCTTGATCCGAGGAATACTGGAGCTCAACGTCGATCTAACTTGATTTACTTTTCGAAAACAGGAGGAAAGCCTTCTTCATGTTCACCAGAGGGCTCCCAACCATAGGATTATTGTCTATTCAAGTCTTAGGCATAGGCAGTGTTGTGTATTTGAGGATGACCTCTCCTCGTTGTGCATGTAAATTCTTCAATAAATCAACTAGATTGACTTAATCATTGTCACTGATGTCTTCAAGTTTGTGCTAACTTGTTTTCATCCAACACTTGTTTTGTTTGCCGACTAAACGCTGTTACTATTGCCACCAAGCTTGGTTAATTGTCACGTGTGCTCTTTCTTATGAAAGGACATCATAGCATTAGGAGTGACTCTGGATGGCTGACTAGATTTAGTTGCCATAGTCATCGGGTTTCGGCGGAGTTTAGACCATCACCTATACTTGACTGATGGTGCTTGCCCCAATAAAGAGTTGTCGCACTCGTGCATCCGGTTCCAGTCCGCCGAAAGTCTTATTTAGTACTAGCTGCTCTTTTGGGCAGGTCCAACTTTTATCCGCAAGCTCCCCAGGCTGTAGTACCTGGGCCGTAGCTTTTATAGTGGTTGCTTTTTGGGCAGGTATGACTTTAGTCCGCAAGCTCCCTGAGCCGTAGCTTTCGACCTCGTTTAGGCCACTTGATTGTTGGAATTGAGGCTTAGATCTGGCTCTCGAAGATTGGTTCGTAGGTGACATATTTCACCCGACTTAGGGGTATCTAGACCTTTGAATTGATGCACATATACAAGCACTCAAATGATTGACATAATAAATGAATCAAATGATTATATCATTAAATTAAACATGTTTACATTATTCAAGTAGTTCGCATGGGATGCACCAGATTTACCTGCACTTGGTAACGGTCTACTGGTAGTAGTTCTTGAGGTGGGCAGCATTCCACGTCCTTGGGACCAGCTTTTTGTTTTGGGTGCGTAGTTTATACACTTCATTTTAGAAAATTGCTAAAACTAGGAATGGTCACTCCCAATTTGGAGATAATTTGTTCCTATTGGTAGTTTTGCCCATTGCCTCTATAATCCGAAGAACTAAGTCGCCTACTTCGAACTAGCGTGCCTTCACCTTCTTGTTGTAATGCCAAGTGATCCGTTGTTGGTAAGCCGCCATACGCAGCCTTGCTGCATCTCAGGCTTCTTCAAATAAGTCAAGATGCACTCTGAATTGTTGGGAATTATTTAGCAGGTCGAAACTTTCAACTCGATGGCTGGGTAGATCGATCTCCATCGGGATGACCACTTTAGTTCCATAGTATAAGTTGAAGGGTGTCTCTCATGTCAGTTCCCAAGGTGTCGTCCTATCAGACCACAACATGGAAGTCAGTTTGTCTGCCCGATAGCTCCTTGCGTCTTTAAGCTTCATCTTCAATTTGTGTAGCAACGTTTGGTTTGTAACTTCCACTTGCCTATTTACCTGAGGATAGGTGATGGAAATGTAAACCAACTGGATTCCAAAACTCGTGCAGTACTTAGTAAAGCGTTTGTCAGTAAATTGGATTTTGTTATTGGTAATTATGACATTGAGAATCTCAAATCTGCATATGATATTCTGCTGCACGAACTCGGTGGCATTCTGCTCAGTGATCCATACTAGTGGGGTGACTTCTATTCATTTTGTGATGTAGTCGATTCCGACGATGATGAACTTTCTCTACCCGAACGCTACAAGCAATAGGCTTAGAATGTCGAGCCCCCACTGTGCGAACGGCTAGGATGATTGCAGGGTTCATAGCTCCGTGTGTGGTTGGTGTGAAATGTTGCCATGGACTTTGCAGTTCTCACACTTTTCACAAATTCCGTGGCATCCTCTTTCATTGTCAGCTAATAATAGCCCTGCCACATGATTTTGAATGTCAGGCTCTTATCACCAACATGTAATCCGCATATTCCAATGGGCACCTCACTTAGCACATAGTCAGTCTCTTCTAACATGAGACACTACATATAAAGGACTGAATAACCTCGTTGGTACAGTTTACCATTCATGATGGTGTACCAACTTGCTGTCTTTTTTATGTGCATGGTATCATCCAAATTCTCTGGTAGGAGACTCTTAGAGAGGAACCTCTTATATGGAGTTATCCAAATTTCATCGTCTGAGATCTAGAGGACATCTAGCTCTAGGAATCCTATGCTTGGGGTGACAAGAACTTCTCGCATATCTCAGGTGTACTTCTCCAGATTTCCAATAGCTTCCGCTTTAGCGAGTTGATCGACCTTTCAGTTGGCCTCCCTCAGGATGTGGAGTATCTCCACTCTAATGAAAGATTCGGCAAGGCCCTTCACTCGAGCGAGATACCTCATGAGCAATGGGCTTGACACTTCGAAGTTCCCGGTGACCTTGTTGACGATCAATTCTAAGTTGCTAAAGACGATTAGACTTTTCGCTAAGCACTCCTTAGCGAGTCTAAGTCCGATCAGTAGGGCTTCGTATTTGGTAACATTGTTGGTGGCCGAGAATCCAAGGGTCATTGAGTACTTCATGTCCGACCCGTCGGGGGTTCTCAATACCACGCCTGCTTCGCTGCCTAATTGCATCAACGATTCGTCTACGTGTAGGATCCATGATTCAACTTCTTGCTGGTGTATCCCTTCGTTTCAGTCAAGGACATCGGGAATCGGGGTCACTGATTCTACTATGAAGTTTGCGAGGGCCTGCCCTTTTATGGTCAGCTGCGGTCGAAACTCTACGTCAAACTCACACAATTTGATTGTCCATTTGATCATCCGTCCGAACGTATTGGGTCTCTACAAGACCACTTTCAATGGTTGGTCCGTCAAGATGATCTAGTGTGACTGAAGGTATGGTCGCAACTTCAAGGGGAGTAGACCAATGACAGAGCTATGTTTTCGGCGTATGAGTAATGAGTCTCAATATTTGTTAGGACCTTATTGACGTAGTAGACCGGTGGTTGCATCTCGAACTCTTACCTGATCAAGACTGAGCTCAACTTTGTGTCTGATATTGCCAGATAGAGATATAACTCATCGTCTTCTTTCAGGGAGGATAGGAGATGTGGATGGGCTGGGTATTCTTTCAACACTTGGAAGGCTGCCTGATAGTCGACAGTCCACTGAAAACAGCTCCCTTCGTCCCTCTTAGAGCCTTGAAGAAGGAGAGGTACTTCTCTGCTGCCTTTGCAAGAAATCTAGACAGTGCCATGAGCCTCCCAGTAAGACTTTGGACTTCTTTTATTGATTAAGGTGGGTTTATATCCATAATGGCCTTTATCTTCTCAGGGTTTGCTTCAATTCTCCGATGTGACACGATAAAGCCCAGGAATATATCCAAAGCTAATACACATTTCGTTGAAATAAGCTTCATCTGGTGTGTGAAGCACCTCGAAGGCTTCTCTAAGGTTGCAAATATGGTCGTCGGTTACTATACTTTTGACGAGCATATCGTTTATATACATCTCCATATTCTGGCCAATCTGCTTCTCGAACATCTTATTAACGAGCCTCTGATAGATGGCTCCAGCGTTCTTCAGATTGAAGAGCATGACTTTATAGCAATACGTCGTTGGTCGGTCATGAATGAGGTATAATCTTCATCGTCACGACTCATTTGGATATGGTTGTAGCCTGAATAGATATTCATGAAACTCAGTAGCTCATGCCCAGCCATTGAGTTTACCAACATATCAATTTTTGGCAACGAAAAACTATCTTTCGGGCATACTTTATCCATATTGGTGAAGTCAACGCACATACGTCATTTCCCATTGCTCTTCTTTACAAGTACCACATTTAATTGCCAATCTAGATATTGGATCTCCTTTATGAAACCCGTGTCGAGCAACTTCCTGACTTCTTATCTGATGGTGATTAACTTTTTGATGGAATGGTTCCTCCACTTATGTGTAATGAGCTTGCGACCAGAATTGAGGCTCAAGCTGTGGACCATTACTCCAGTCGGTATCCCGAACATATTAGCAAGAGTCCATGCATATATATTAGAGTTTTGCAGAAGGAAAGTCATCAATTGCTCGCACAGGTGATCCGGCAGCAAGCTATAGATTTGTACACATTTATCAAGCTTGTTAGGTTCTAAGGGAATTTGATGGGTCAATTCACTGAACTGTCCTTATTGCTGTGTAGCTTTGTCCTAGAGGTCAAAATCTTCGATCATCTGATTAGGGATCGTTTAGCTGACTTGGGATAAATAGCATATTTGACCGGGACTTGGTTGCCTAGGACTTCTCCGATGCCACATGCTGTCATAAATTTCATTTTCAAATGTGGGATCAACGTCATTGCTTCGAAGGAAACTAAGTAGGGTGGTCCCAGTATGGCGTTATAGACTGAGGGTAGGTCGATTACCAGGAACGCGAGTATACAGGATGTCGTCTTTGAGTATGTCCCTAGCATGACCTCCAATTAGATAGTCCTCTGATCGAAATGGGTTCATTGTCCAATCCGTATAGGGGTCCCTTAGCAGGTCTCATTTGATCCATTTTTAGTCCGAGCTTAAAGTAGGTATCAAGATACACCAATTCCTTGAGCTTCAATTATCAACAAGACTCGTCTCAATTAGTAGTCAAGCATACCGTCCGAGACAAGTGTGAATATAATAAGAAGGTCAAAATTGGGAGTTATTACATGTGTT
The DNA here is from genome assembly GCA_028571085.2 of Nepenthes alata. NCBI lineage: Eukaryota > Viridiplantae > Streptophyta > Magnoliopsida > Caryophyllales > Nepenthaceae > Nepenthes > Nepenthes alata. The sequence goes on from JAOVVI020005945.1 coordinate 8,467, forward strand.
ATATTATCATTGTTAAAACTAATGACATTATTTCTAACTCCTATCCTCGACCTTTTGCTACTGGAATCCTTCTCTAGGAGGGCCAAAGAGTTGCTCTCAGATAGTCTCATGGACACTACGTTGACAATTCTAGCCGCAGCCCAGTTGCATGGCTATTCCTGCTGGCCTGGTTCATCATCTTTAGCTCTCTAGGTGGTTTTCCCAGAGCTTCTTAGAAACTTGTTGAGGTATCCTCTGCGGACAAGAGCCTCGATCACTTTCTGTAGCATCTTGTAGTCCTCGGTACTGTGATCCGAAAATCGATAGTAGAACCAGTACTTAAATTGATCTCCTCCCTCTAGGTTCTTGGGTTACTTAGACCACTTCAAGAATTTCTCGTCCCAAATCTGCATGAGAATGTTCATCCGGATGTCGTTCAAAGGGGTCAGGTTCAGAGGTCTGAACTCTCTTCGAACACCCGGCTCCATCCTAGGCTGCTTTTTGGGATCTCAGGAGTGGGTGTTATTTCCGTTCTCTTCTTTCCATTCATCAATCCCTGATAGTAGTGATCCATGCGCTCTAGCAACTTCGCTTTGTTGGCCTCCTCGGTTGCTATGTACACAAAGGCGATGGTTTCTGCCTCCAGGAAGGTTTGAAACTCCTATTGGACCAAATGGTTGAAGAAATTGCTCGGCTACAAAGTCGCCACAAAGGTGTTTAGCTTCACCTCATTGGTGAGCCTAGATATTTCCCCGGCCTCGGCATTGAATCAGAATAAGAAGCACTTCAGACTTTCATTTAGCCCTTGTTGGATGCGAACGAGGTGTTAAGGCTACTACTCCTTCCTTCAACTGGAGGCAAACTACAACAAAAAGATGTCGACCCGTTTTTGGAACGTTCAGATTGAATTTGGCTACAAGCGGTAAAACCAATTCTGAGCGTCTCCCTTAAGGGTCAGAAAAAAGTACAGAGACATGGCCACATCGTTAAAGCCCCTAAGCCCAGCAGAGTGCAAAAGTGATCCAGATAGTCTATCAGATTGGAACTTCCATCGCAAAGCTCCAAGATCGGCATTTTGAACTTGTAAGGGAGTAGTTGCATCCATATCTCCCTTATGGATGATGACCTTCTCAAGTCAGCTAAGTGTCTATTAATGCTTCCTCTGAATAGCTGCTACTCAATCTTTCTTATTCTCTCCTCCACTTAAGAGGAGGACGCAATTCTATTTGTGTTAAGGAAAGTCCTCAACTATGATTGGTTCGAGGAGATGCACAGGATTGGACGGCTACGAGCTCTCCTAGGCTGGGTCCTACAGGAGGTTTCTTCTTGGGCTGGGGGCTTTCAGTCGTCATGGGAGCTACGTGGGTTCCACCACTTCGGGCCTTCATCCCACGCTTCGTGACTACATCATCCCTCCAACCTTGTATGGGTCCTATCGCTCGTGGCTGCTCGGGCCTCAAGATCGTCAAGCCGTTAGGTCTTCTCTTTGGTGAGCTATCTTTTATTCCGATTTTTCCTTCTGGATGCCGAAGTCTGGGAGTTGGAGGAGGGAGCCCCCAGCGGTGGTATCTCTAAATGGGTACAGACGGTTTAGAGCAACCTTGTCAGTGCATCCACCAGGGTAGCTAGTGCTACCATGTTAGTGGGTGGATGATCGTTCCTATGACTACCTACGATCGGGTCGTTGGTATGGGAGACAATATCTTTAGCAGGCATGTTCACTTGAGCCCTAATGCTTACTATACTTGCTTGCTTTGGTTGTGGAGGTAGGCTTTTTGTCATGTTTCTCACAGATCGCGCCAATGATACATCCCTAGATTCGGATTACTAAACAAATTAGGGCGCCGTCTGATTCGGGGGTCCAATTGAAAGCGAGTCCAGTCTTTGTTATTTCGAATCTGAATCTTACACACCACAACTAACAAACAAGAGGTCAGAGAATGGTGGGACTCGCTCTCCGTTATATCCTCTAGTATTCAAGTCAGTCACTTTTCTTAGTCAAATAGAAAGATGGAAGGATGAGAGAGTGTAATGCGTAGATACAAGTATAAAAAGATTGAGTATTTAGTAGAAGGTTAGGCTTCGTTTAATGCGCTCAAAGGGTGAATGACTTTGAGGAATTTGCACCCACAGGAGAGTGGCTTTGAGAATGAGAGTTGCACTCTTGGGATAGTGGCTTTTTGAGAAGGTTGTACTCGTCGAAGAGTGACTTTTTTGTAAGGTAGAGAGGGTAGCCCCAGGGCGTTCGAGTGTTCAGGCGCTTGATTGCTCTCAATAGCTTGATCGCTGGATCGATTTGCATATCAACATTGAGAGTGGAATCGGGATCATTCCCTTTTTCTGTAGAGGAATGGATGTATTTATAAAGTGAATGCTGGGTAGCTAGCCCTAGGACCCCGTGATTATGCGATCTCGAGTAGCAGACACCATGCGCTTGTGGTTGTGGGCTACAGGTGCTATGGCTTTGTGCCTTTGGGGGAGCTGTCATCACCGGTGCTCTAAACCGTTGTAATCCTCAAGGCGACAGGCTACAGCTGCCACCTGCGATTCTTGCTCCTACAAGCGTGAAGGACCACATGGTGACAATGGCAATTTGAACTCATCTGCTGAGCTGGAGTGGGCTAAGCTGCGCTTGTGAAGACTGTCTAACGGCCAACACTAACAACCCATATATTGCTAGAAAGTCTTGGATCATGCTACTTGGGCCCACCGCTATGAACTCTAGATCTCAGGCTTAGAGGAGCTCTTGTTGGGCTGTGACTTCCTGACTAATCTTCTCTCTGTAGGCCAGTTCTGGGCCAGGCCATGAGCTACCAGACCCATCAGGATTCTATGGAATCATTTTTGCCTTTGTGATATACTAATTCAGTAGGGCCCATTCTTATTTTTACTTTTGAATAATAATTACAACGATTTGTAAAGTTTCAGATAGAATTTATTATTATCTTTTATGTCATTTTATTACTTATACATATATTGCTATTATTTATCCGAGATAATTATCAATTATTATATACTATTGATTATTATTACTTATTAGATATTTGGCACACCCTTATATTTTATTGGCTCCAGATTAGAGCAGTATCGTAGTGCTAACTAGAGTTCGAGTTTTTTCGATTGAGCTACCAAGTAAAAATGATCCCGAAGTCTAACCGTTTTTATGTTTGAGAGTTTGTGAGATTCCATTTGCTTCCCTAGACATTAGATGGATATTGGTTTTCGAGATTGCATCCCTTAGAGTTTTGAATATACCTAGACCTTTACCTCAGCATTTACAAGGATATGAACATTTAGTATTGATGCTTTATTTATGAAGTCATATTATGGTATTTAAGTGTTCAGGACATCTGTGTGGCTGGTCCAAGTCAAGTTCAGATGCTCCAGGTTCTGATCACCACATGATCAATAAGTAACAACCTACAACAGAGCTTATGTCTCAAAGAATCCATGCATATGATCCCACTTAGTGGCAAAATGCTTAGTTCAGTTTAATTTGATTAACCATTAACCGCCATAGCCTTCACATTGTAATTTTCATTGCAATCTTGACACACTTCTTTTACGCCGCAGCTTCATCAAGAAGAAACCTTTTGACTAAAGTTACTGAGCCTTCCTGACATATGCTGAACCATATTTAAAAACCTATTTCTCAAAAGTTGCTCCCAAATTAAAAATGATGCCAGTACATTTTAGTTTACAAGAGCAAAGTTGGCACTGATACAAAATTCCCAACATTTATCTTAAATTTGAATCAATGTCCAATGGCCACACAGCCAATCATCTTTTGAACATCAACATGAGTGATAAAACAAGTGACAATGAGGATCAAAAGCCAGAAAATTTTAATTTAAAAATAAATTATATAATTTCCTGGTCAAATGATGAAAAGAGTTTGCCGATCATTCAATCTATACTTCCAGTTAACAACTCTAGCATCACAGCTGGATTTGCAAACAGAAGTAATCATGAAATGCTTAAATGGTGCGTTGATGAGGTTTGATGATTGGCAAACAATTTCTGCTTATTAGCAGGGAAAAGAAGCGCTCAGTACACTGATGAAGTTCGATAACAGACAAATGATTTCCTCTCAAGTGATGCTCAAGGGGGTGGGGGAAGGCTTAAGTGATACCTTGGAACCAGCCATCATCAAACCCCAATGTGCATCCTGCATCCGGCCATTTGCATTTCGGCTTCCCCTGTACTCTTCCATAACAGCTCCCCTTTCTTTTTCCAAGTCACCTGCTGAAACTCGAATCTACAAAAGCCATATAAAATAACTGAAAAGGAACTTCAAACAAGGCCATGCATAAAGAAAAATAATACCATACCTCTGTACTGAATTCTGCCAAAACTGACATAGCCTGCGATAATAGATCGGGCTTATCTACAGGAACAAACAGCTCATAAACAGTTTCATCAGCAGAGGTTACAGCATTTTGACAAGCACCAAATTCTGCTCCAATGCTTTCCAGAAATTTGATGATATCATGATTTGTGTACTTTGTTGTTGCACTGAAAGCAAGATGTTCAACTATGTGCGCAATCCCTCGTTCATCTTCCTCTTCCAAAACTGAGCTGTCACAAACCCAATAATCAGCACATGCGTAAAAAGGAAAAGAATAAAAACATAATGGGATAAAAGCATATCGACCCAGGTTATCTCACAAAATACTGAAAAAATATGGTGATAGATGCAAACATAGTAATCATTAGTACCAATAGTTAAAGATATTTTTTATTTAGAAACTCAGTTCAACATTAGAGGCAAGAGGATATCTGTAAAATGCCCCGTATTTCCATCAAAAGAATGAAAGTGTAAAAGATATCAGTTTTCCCAAACACGTACCTCAGATTTTTAAGTAACAAATATGAAGTTAGATAAAATGATAAATTTGTTGGAAGCTTCTATGATAATTCAAATGGCACTAATTTAATGACTAAACTAGACAATTAGTTTCAAACTTCACAAACATAGCAACATCTCTATTCTGCATATGATTCACATAAAGCACATTGCTTTGAAGAAATGAGCCTAACCACCAGAATTCAATTTTTAGTCCCAAAAGTGTTGCTAAGAAAAAGAAAAGTCCCCCACCCAGTGTTACTCAAAAACTGGAAAGTTAATGCTAAAAAAATTAAATAAACCAGTAGAGCATCATGTGCCAGTTCCGTGAGGCTTGGTCAAATACATGTTGATATAAAAATAATGGTACCCCAATGATATAAAGTTAACTGCAATTATCAAAATATTGACAATGGGAGGAGGCAAGCTTGTTGCTTGTATTTAGATATCATAGTTTATTGCATTTATAAGAAAAAGAAAAGATCCTATTCATGAAATTACCATATCATGGGGTCTAGGAGAGATGTAAACTATTTTTAGCCCTACACTACAGAGAATTTATTTCTATTATTTGAACCCACAAACTCACACATGGTGAGGTCTTTGAAACAATAAGATATACACAGTTTTAATCTTGCTTTGCAGAGAGATTTTTCTTTTTTCTTTTTTTTTTGGATTGAACATGTGACCTTTATATCATAATATAGCAGCCTTATTGTTGCACCGAGGCCTATTCTCTGTTTATATGAGCAACAATCCGTAATAAATGAAGTATAATTTCTTCATACTTTCAATTCAAATAACAGAGCTTAAAGGATTGAATTTCATTAAATTATTTTCTACAGAAAGCATATCGAAGCCTGTCATCTTTAGGTGGAAAATAAAATATTGTAACATTGTTAAAATCTGTTATTAAATTTCAAATATCACCGTACCGCTATGTCATTGCCCAAATGCTAGGCTATCAGTGTGTTATTTCCTCAAATCTCAGGGTAGCAACATCTAATTTACCGATAAATCAGCTCTGGAGTTGAAAGTTAGGAATCACACTCTGATGATAAGAACTTATTCCACAATCACAATTTACTCTAATTGTATTTACTAGATCATAAAAGTCAAAAAGAATTTCAATCAATCAAATTGGTACAGGATCCGCGTTAAAATACGGAGCTACACAAGTGCAAACAGGTGAGAGGAGGGGCTGTAGAGGCAAAATGAGCAGAAATCACTGACCCAGCTTTGACCGCAAGAGCAAGGGCAGCCCTCATTCTAGGTTTGGAATTGGATCGGACGTAGTAAAAGAGGCCATTCTCGAGTCTACCACAGTCAACTCCAAAGGGCTTTTCGCCGAGCTCTTTGTCCATGTCGACATTTAGGAGCTTCAGTGACCGGAATCCATGGCGTTTCGCGATCTGCGAAGTCTCGGCAGGAAGCAAATCCATCGCTCGCCAGACTCTCTCCCCCTCTTCCCACTTCCCTATTCGGGAATCAACCTAATAATGTCATACGTTGTTGCCCGTCCTCCTTCCTGGTGCTGCGGTACGGTCAATTACTTTCTTGGTTTACCGTCACTCAAAACCCATTATTTTATTGCACTCCGGAAACCCGTTTTTATTCCGGTTGATAGGTAATCAAATTATGTAAACTAATCATCGAATTGAATTAAAACCGATTAAATCAATGTCTCAGGTAGTTGGATTTAAACAATTTTTGTTATTAAAAATAATTTTGTATTTATGAATCTAGCATATTAAATCATTTATATATCATAATAAAAAATTTAAAATATTTGATCACTGTTCTTTTAGAATGAACTATATCTTTTAATGAATGTCTCAAAATAAAAATTATTCTTTTTTTTTTAATTCAGTTCCTCCACAACTATAGCTGCTCTTAAAATTCAAGCATAATACAGATATTAGCAATTTATTAGCTTAAATACTTTTAATATAAGTTGTATGTTTAAATTAATTTGGATATAATTTGAGTATGTTTTAGATTTTTCGCATATTTCAATCGCCAATTTGTTGGATATCAAACACGGCTAGTTTCATACATTTGAAATTGATGGGTAAGTTCAGAATAGGCAGGCTCAATAAGAAAAATGACCCAAAATCCAAGACAGCCTAGATACTTGTTCGGACGGTCAACGCTAGCGTTGACCGTGTGGAGGGCCAACTAGGCAGCCAACACACTCCCTAAAGACGGTCAACATCTCTATTGACCGGAAGCACTGTAACAACAGATCAAGAAAAGGTAAAAACCTTATATGAGCCAAGCCCAATTTGGTAGATATTTTCATACACGACAAGTAACGATCCATTTCCCTGATTTCGCGCCTTTCTTGAAGCTAATCTTCACTAAATTGGGTATCAACAAATTCGACGCCCTTCCCATGAGGAAGGTGCCAGATTCTCTCTTCCTGCTTACAATGGACTCTAACAGTAACAAAAGCGTAGAAGGAAGGCAAATAATCTTAAAAATTGTTACGCGCTAGAAAGAAAACGATCCCAACAGAATGTACCAGTCAAGCCTTCCTACTTAAGGAAGGCTGCCCAACATGATGCAAGGACCGCGCCTTCTTGGCCAAGGGAGGTCGCCCCTGTCCACTATCTATATAACCCCACAGAGTTTCAATTCTGAGAGGAAGAAAAAAAGAAAGCACAAAAAACTACGACGGAGAATCCCTGAGCATACTAACGCTCGCTCCTAATCACACAATCGCTTACTAAAATAATC
>JAOVVI020005946.1:0-16028 GCA_028571085.2 Nepenthes alata
ACAATTGATCGGTTACACAAATCCCAAATCACAAGGATCAATATCAACTAGTTTTGGACAGCCCATACAATAAATATAAATAGTAAGAGTAGAGATTAAACCCGGTAGATGTTCTGCTCCGCAGCACGAACCACGTACGTGTAATTTTTGAAGACTGAAACTTGATTGAAAACCCGAACGAATGCTCAAATCTTCCTCTTCTTCTTCTTCTCTCTCTTTTTCTTCTTTGGAACGGCGCTCAAATTAATTTACCTTAACCTAAAAACAAAAATATGCGTTTTATATAATTGGCGCGCGCTCGAGCGCCTAGCGAGCGCACAGCGAGCGAGGCGCATACTGGAATATCCGCTCGAGCTCCTAGCGAGCGCACAGCGAGCGGGGGCCATACTGGAATATCCGCTCGAGCGTCTAGCGAGCTCAACTTGATCTTTTTTCATGCAGTGAGGATATGTACCGCCATCCGCCACATCAAGTGGGTTTGGGCCCACATGGGAGTGACCTATAATCCAACAATAATGACATATCCAACTTCAAATTAAGCGAAATCTACTGTCAAAATTTGTAAGTCCAGTATACGAGGCCTCCATATTAATAATAGGTCTAAACCTTCAACGACGACTTAGGTTTTTGATTCTGTTGGTTTATTTGACTTTGATTTTTGTTGAGCAAGGGCGTTGCATTTGATTTAAGAAACTTTTTTTTTTTTGTAATCAGTTATCCATTCTCAAAACGGTATTCGCATGAAAAAGCATATCAAAGTATAAAACTATTTCTCAACTTTCATCTAACAACTTAAACTTTTAAAACTATTGGTTCACACATCGTATTAAATCTTGTTAATCAAATTGTCTTAACTTTGATTCATTTATAATTATTTCTCAATCGGTGACTTAGAATAATGCTACGCTTAATCCATAATTAAAGTCTAAAACAGTATTCGAGTAAAGGGTATGAGAAAGTCGTATAAAATCATTTTTAACATTTATCTGACAGTTTAAATTTTTAGGTATATCGATTTCTTGAAACTCACACTATAAAGAAACTGTCTAAATGATCATTCTTATTATAATGGATCAGTTTTACCACTGCAATAGGGCCCACCCTTAACCCTCGGACTCACCCTATCATAAGGCTAAACAAAAGGGCATCTGTATATATTAATTTATGTAAATCAGTAGTAAAATTAATCTAGAACATAAACAATCTAGAGAATCGGCGTAATCAATGGATCACAGGTTCAAGCCATAAAAATAACTGCTTAAATAATACAGGTAAAATCAAATATAATTAGACTAAAAGTAATCATACCCTTTTTAAAACGTGTATATAAAAAAAATTATATATTGAACTGTCTTTATAAGCTTATAGAATCTTTGTACTTAGACGATCTTGTTCACATGGTAGACAATGATGCATGCCTTGTTTGGGTTGTCTTGTAGCTTTAAAAAGTCATTCTCACTTCACTGTTTTAGTTTTAGAAATGTGAGCATATGCCACCAAGTCTCCGACTATAATTTCTTTGCATTGAGCCAAAGCTCAGATTTTACGTTTGAAAATTTGAGAGAAGGAAAGCCCCATGACAATGACCATAAAAAGATATACTCTGTTACGTATAATCTGAGTTCATTTTATATGATTGATTCTTTTAAGTATTTGATCTGAAAATTTTGCGGTATGACTTGATATATCAAAAATATCAGATATCAACAGCTATTAGAAAAACTATAATCATTACAGATATTAATAATTCATTAAAAATAATATATATTTTAAAAATAAATATATATTTCTCCTTATGTAGTGATACTGTATCGTAGTAGTAATATAACGCCAGATGTTACGGTCCAATTTTTTTATATACACAAAACCTTGCGGCGTGCATGATTTCCCGCAAAGGCAGACGCCAGCCAAGTTAACCGACAGGCAATCCTGAGTGCTAAGGCCGATCCTGAGATGCCATACGAAAATTATACCAGTATTTAGTATACTGAATATAAGAAAATTGTTAGTTAAAAGGATAAAAATATACGCATGTAATCAATAATAATAAAATAATAATCAGATATGTAATATGAAAAAGCACTTTAAGGTGCTTACGTGAATAATAAAGGAACTCCTTGGATTTGCCCGCGGCAACGGAACCGGACTCCTTCCGATTTTCACGTCAATCTTCCCTCGAACCACTTGAATTTCCAATCACGAACGAGTCTCCTTCTTCACGGACCAACGTCTCCAACGATGGTAGAAAGCAAGGTTTCAATGGTTAAAGAAGGTGGGTGAGAAAACTAGTTAGAACATGTAGAGCACTCTTGTAGTAATTAGTTTTCTCAAGAGAAGTAGGAATAATGGAGCATTTTAGGCTTTCTTCTCCAAAGAGGCACGTAAATCTTCAGTCCAGAATCCTTAGGGTTTCAAAAAATAAGGCTAGAATTTATAGTGGAGCCAAAACACGCGTTTGAAAATCCGGCCGTTGCGCGGGCGCTCGAGCGCCCGGAGGGCGAGCAGCGAGCGGCTCCCCTACTGGTTTTTCGGCTCGAGCTGCCGGAGGGCGAGCAGCGAGCGGGCGACCTACTGGATTTTCGGCTCGAGCGGCTAGCGAGCTCCAGGCGAGCGCGGGGGCTTCGGACGGATCGGGCGACTGGATCTTGGACAGAACGGACTTTAAACCGACAACCCACAACCCGATATTGATACTATAATACATACGGTCACGGAATATGCCAATTAGACAAATGTCTCTAACACATAGAACAGAATCTCTTGGGATCCAAAGTAGGATGTTACCAATAATTGTAGTAGTGCTAATCCACATGTATCTCTCTGCTATCAATCGGTGCTAATTGAAGTAATGAAAATCTCTCTATTTGTTTTACGAGAAAGAAATGCGAAAGGAAAAAAGAAATAATGTTGCAGACTGACTGTCCTCTGGCCAGTGAAAAACAGATTCGTTGCTTCTTGAAAAGTGTCAAATAGTGTTTGTGTTTCCAGTAAGACAAACTAGCTGTGTCACTTCCCACCTACCCAATCTCATGGTATTTAATTATGTCCTTAAAAATAATGTGATTTAGACCGTTTGCTTTTTAAAACCAAGTCCAAAATTGTTTGTGATTTGTTTGTAAGCAAATAACTGGTCATCTATGGAAATGTTTCATAATCAATTTGTTGAATGGAGAGAATGCTAGTGACTTTTTTCGATTACTGTTTGCATGACATGCTTGATACGTGCATATGAAATGATATATAGAAATTTCTCACAAGCTTTGAATTGGTTTGTCAGACTAACTGATAATTTATTATTTAGTGTACACCAGCAGAATCACGAGGACTGCTAAGATATGAGTGTGGTGGGATTTGATTTTGGAAATGAGAGCTGTGTTGTTGCTGTTGCAAGGCAAAGAGGGATTGATGTTGTTCTTAATGATGAATCAAAGCGTGAGACCCCTGCTATTGTTTGCTTTGGTGACAAGCAGCGTTTTATTGGAACAGCAGGGGCTGCTTCTACATTGATGAACCCGCAGAATTCCATTTCCCAGGTAAAGCGTTTAATTGGTCGGCCATTCTCTGATCCTGAGTTGCGGCGGGATCTCCAGGGACTCCCTTTCTTTGTTACTGAAGGCCCTGATGGTTTTCCCTTGATCCATGCACGATATCTCGGCAAGTCAAGGACATTTACTCCGACACAAGTGTTGGCTATGGTGTGTTCAAATTTGAAGGGCATAGCTGAGAAGAATCTGAATGCTGCAGTGGTGGATTGCTGTATTGGGATTCCAGTTTACTTCAGTGATCTTCAAAGACGAGCTGTTTTGGATGCAGCAATTATTGCTGGTTTGCATCCCTTGCGCTTGATTCATGAAACTACAGCAATTGCTCTGGCTTATGGTATCTATAAGACAGATTTACCGGAAAATGATCAATTGAACATTGCCTTTGTTGACATTGGCCATGCAAGCATGCAAGTTTGTATTGCTGGTTTCAAGAAAGGCCAGCTAAAAATTCTGTCTCATTCATTTGATAGATCTCTTGGGGGCCGAGACTTTGATGAGGTTCTTTTTCAGCGTTTTGCTGCCAAATTCAAGGAAGAGTACAAGATTGATGTATTCCAGAATGCAAGAGCTTGCCTCAGGCTTAGAGCAGGATGTGAAAAATTGAAAATGATTCTCAGTGCAAATCCTGAGGCACCTTTGAATATTGAGTGCCTAATGGATGACAAGGATGTTAGGGCTTCCATCAAGAGAGATGACTTCGAAAAAATTAGCATCCCAATTCTGGAGCGGGTTAAGAAGCCTTTGGAGAAGGCTCTTGCAGAAGCTGGTCTTGCAGTTGGAAATATTTATGCAGTTGAGGTGGTCGGCTCTGGTTCTCGGGTTCCTGCAATAATAAAGATTTTGGCAGAGTTTTTTGGGAAGGAGCCTCGGCGAACAATGAATGCAAGTGAGTGCGTGGCAAAGGGCTGTGCATTACAGTGTGCAATTCTTAGTCCGACATTTAAAGTTCGAGAGTTCCAGGTAATGACGGATTGCATGGTGCTTTGGTTTCTTTATATATTGTTGCTGTGTGAACAACCTGATGGTTATTATGCTTGGGTGCGTGGGCTCTATTACTTCAGTAACATACCTTGTAAGTTGTTATGGTTATCTTTCCAGAATCTCTCTGTTCTCGTTTATCATCTTTATTTTTATTGTTTTTAGCAAACATGGTCTGTTGAGATGTTACTTTTATGTGTCTCGATCTTTAATCAAGGATCTTGCAATTGAGTAACTAGTTGACGTTGATTTATAGGTTAATGAGAGTTTCCCGTTCTCCATTACCTTATCATGGAGGGGCTCTGCTCCAGAAACTCAGAATGGTGCTGAAGAGAGTCAGCAAAGCACTATTGTTTTCCCCAAGGGGAATTCAATACCCAGTGTCAAGGCTTTGACATTCTATCGATCAGGCACATTCACAGTTGACGTGCAGTATGCTGATGTGAACGAGCTGCAGGCTCCAGCAAAGATTAGCACTTACACGGTTAGTAGTTCTACAACATTGGAAGACACCTGATTTTACTTTCAGTTTCTAATCCATTGGGACTACTGCTTTCCTACTAATCTGGTATGAGAACCTTCTGTCTTTATAGTCCAAACATTTTTATGTGCCCAGTGTAAAGGTTACTGCTTGAGTGTTTTGCAGCTTATCCTAGTGACTTTACATCATATCCAGAGTGTCTGGAAGGCTGTGTTGAGAGTTTTTGTTACTTCTGTCCCCTTTCTTCTGTCAGCAAGGCTCTTTCTTCAAAAAATTTTCCTGCTAATTATTGCTGTTATGATACAAATGTACAGATTGGCCCATTTCAATCTGTGGAAGGTGAGCAAGCAAAGCTGAAGGTGAAAGTATGCTTGAACCTGCATGGCATTGTTTCAGTGGAGTCGGCAACAGTATGTTTTTTGAATGATTGTTGATTTGAGCAAGATTAGTTTAAGATACAGGGGTAGCTTACAAGTTTCTTTAATGTATGTTATAGCTCTTAGAAGAAGAAGTTGAAGTCCCAGTGGTCAAAGAGCTGCAAAAAGAAGCTAGTAAGATGGATACTGATGAAGCCCCAAGCAGTGCCGCTCCTGCAGGGCCACTTGAGCCTGATGACAATATGCACGATGCTAAGGCCACTGCAGGGGTTGAAAATGGTGCACCTGAGTCTGGTGAGAAGCCTGTGCAGCTGGAATCAGATACCATGGTAAATTGTTTAGGCTCATTTGTTTTGATTTGTCATCATTTCTTGAGATATATGCATGCATAGTTGTTGATTTTATCTGAGCTTGTAGTTGTCCATGATTATTTTAGTTTTGTCCTCAAATGAAAGTAACTGGATTTTCGTGTGTGCTCAAGGATAGGGTAGCTGATAGCTTGTTGATAGAAGGAGATTGGGTTATTGTGGGTCTCCTTGCTATAAACAGCATTTGAGGCAATTCCGAGTATGCTTAAAATTGTGTGAGTTCTATTTATAAGCTATATTCTTTCTCACAATTTTTAAGCTCAAAACTATAAGTTAGAGCACCTGAGAGACTACTGTATTTGTTTAGTGGCTTGAGCTTGGTAATGAAATATGGTAGTTCAATATGTTTTAGTGCAAAATTTGCTTTTAATTTCCCCATTCACAAAATTTGGTTTTAATTTCACTATTCTGGAAAAAGTTTAAGGTTGATCAATGGTACTAATACTCAAAGGTGGCTCACTAAGCCCTGTGCGCTGCCAATGTTGCCCGTGGTTGGATCTGAACAATCTGAAACACTTGCAGTTCATTTGAATTCAATTTAAGAAAGAGATAGAATGCAAAGAGGAATCGTTAAGAATAAAAAATAATAAAATTGTAATTAATATTCAAAATTCTATCCAATATTCTTTTTTTAGAAACAAAACAAAAGGTTGTTCAAAAGACTTATTATGATAGAACATATATGCACAGGGATGGCAGGATTTGAACCTCCATATTCAGGACCAAAATCCGTTGCCTTACCTCTTGGGGATGCACCACTTATATTTTTATTCAATGCTAATAAAAGAGTTGAGAAATCATCCAGTTTGGACTGGTTTAGATGCTTCGTGCTGGTTAGAGTTTCTGGCAATATTTGGTACTATACTTTTGATCCTCCTACCATAGGAATGATGGCTGATTTGAGGTTGTTTTTATGTAGCAGTTTGGTCATCTTCTCATGGGTAAGAATCAAACACTTGCGCTTGAGAACTGATTGTTTGCTATGCATTTCAGCAACTTCACTTCTTAAATTTCTGAAAATGAGATAGGACTGGTTGGTCTAATGCTGAGCATTGATTCTTAAATTTCGGGGTGTTGTGAATTTTGTTTGGTATTGTGAAGTTCAGGTCTTTCCATTTGTGATGAGGGAATACAATTTCAATTGTCTGGTGATCCTTTTGCTTTCGGTGTGGACTTTCTGTTCTTTGTAGTCTTTTTGAACAGTAATAGTCGTAGCTGAGAAAGTCAATGATTGGCATGTGGTAATACTGTCATGGGTTGCTAGCTGCTGTGTGTTTGTCATTCAGTTTGTCAGTTTACACGTCAAGTAATTATCTGTATGCAGATTGAGTCTCCTAAAAAGAACGTCAAGATGACCAGTGTCCCGGTGGCAGAGTTGGTTTATGGGGGCATGTTGCCAGCAGATCTGCAAAAGGCAGTTGAAAAAGAGTTTGAAATGGTTCTACAGGATCGAGTTATGGAAGAAACAAAGGACAGGAAAAATGCTGTTGAAGCATATGTCTATGCGATGCGAAATAAGGTATTGTCAATCTAATGATGATTCCTTAAGGAATATGTGCTTCTGAACAGTTTGGTATATTCATCAATCTGTACAGATCTGAGCTAGTTATTTTCCTTCCTCCTGTCCAGCTTAATGGCATATATGAGGAGTTTGTTACTTCACCAGAGAAAGAAGAATTCCTTTCTACACTTCAGGAGGTGGGAGATTGGTTGTATGGGGATGGTGAAGATGAAACAAAAGGCATATATGTTGCCAAGCTTGAAGAACTCAAGAAGGTACAAGCAATTGCTCCTGTGCTCGATGGTTATTTTGATTAATTCTGACGTAAAAAATCTGCAGCAAGGTGATCCTATTGAGGAGCGTTATAGAGAGTATGTGGAACGGGGTGCTCTTATTGATCAGCTTGTTTATTGTATTGATGGCTATAGAGAAGCAGCAATGTCAAGTGATCCTAAATTTGATCACATTGACCTTCCTGAAAAGCAGAAGGTAACAACGTGCGCCCTTCTCCTTCCACTCGACTTCTATGAACATCTAGGAGAAACAGGGGTCTAAGATTTTTAAAAATAATAATAATAATTGGAGGGATTGGTAAGTATTTTTAAAAAATTGAGGGGTAAAAAGGTAATTTTAGCTAATTTATTTTTTTAGAAATAAAGAAGGGCAACTGTCGACCGTTGAATATACATGCATATATACAAAATGCTATGATGTGGGCCGGCATGGCACGTAGATTGGCCCCCCTTTGCCTGGCACAGTCGAAGGCATTGGACTGTATTTGACACAAGCAAATATTGTTTATCATGGATTACACGGCTTGTTTTAATACCTCTACCCTGTCATTTGGGGTCATTTTAAGTCGATATTCAAATTCTCTGGTATAATGAAGTATGGATCTCCTGTTAAGTGGGATTGGTTTCATTTGTTAATATGCGTTAGAAAGCGGATAGAGTCCTATTTTGCAGTTCTCTTGTATTCCCAGTGGTAAGAACTTCATCCTATCAACATGAACTGTTAGGATTGTAATATAAATCCAACATATTTTGATATGTAATAATTTTATCCGTCCAAATTATCCTGATGAATTCTTCAGCGATGAAACTAATCTGCCAATGTATAATGTACATACTCTCTTTTCAATGTGCCCATGTTCCTAATTTGCCTTGAATTGCATATTTTGTCCTGCTGGTTTTCTGTCCTTGACACATTGCCTACTAGGGGTTAGACTATTGAAATCAGTGTGTTTTTCATAGGCTCTGCAGGCCAATAATGACGAAGCCAAAGCCAGCTCCACCGAAGCCTGTGACTCCTGAGCAGCAGCAGCCGCCATCTCAGGCGGCTCAGGGTGGTGAGGCCCACTCCCAGGCTGAGGCGAACACAAAGGCTAATGCCCCCAACACTAACAAGGCTACGGCAGATGTCAGCAACGAGGTACCACCAGCTGCTACTGAGCCAATGGAGACGGATAAGTTGGAGACTTGCCTGTAAATGGGAACACCTGCATAAAATTATGCCAGCCAAACTGCCCGGTATCACGAGGCTGGGTTCTTATATAGGTGCACTGCCAATTATATCATTAGTAGGAGTTGGGGTGTTCGGTCTTTAAAAGTCCAGTTTTATGGTAGGGTTTTTGAGGGGAGCCGATAGCTATATGATTTTTACTTACTGAAATTACGTCCCCCCCCCCCCCCCCCGTCTGTTTTATTCGGAAAGACATACTGGCTACTCAAGAAAGATGGTGGTTTTGTTTAGTTAGGTTAAAATGAAATATTTTAAACATTTGGAAGTTATAAGAAATAACATAATGGAAGAATGTCTAAAGTGGATTACACATTCATGATGTAAATTAAACGAAACAAGTATGAGAAATGATTAATTATGGTTGGAGAAAAAAAATAAAAAAAGACATGGAAGAACTTGAAGTGGGCATGGAAGAATAATCTAAAATTGTTTTTACATTTAGTGAATATTATATTAAATTAAATAGCATAATGAAAATAAATTTATAAAATAGGATTTTGATGGGTACGGTTATTGATAGCTTATATAAAGAAATGATATCAAATTTATAATACAAAATGAGCTGGATAACATTGAAGTTTATGAACATAGGTCCATCTCATTCCTCTAGCGCTTTAACTGTTACTGCTACAGTAAAATTTTGGAGATCTTAACTGTATATTTGAATTCCGAAGATCTTAGCTATTTCAATTGGATTTCTGAAGCCATAACTGCTATAATTAACCGCTACAAGTAGTCCTAGTCGGTTAATTTTATCCATAGTAACGTCACAAATATTGGGAAAATGAACATCCAGACATGATATAAAAGAGGATCCCTGACTGGGAACAAAAAAAAGGAAAAAAAAAAGAATTGAATACGAACCATAAAATTTGAATCACATTTCTGTCATTAAGATTTTTTCTCTCTTTATTCTTAAATGAGAACTGATTTGAGTATCGGAGTGTCTTTTAGGGGATAAGCCTCGATTTTTCTCTGATCCTTGGTTTAGTTGTGATGCGTAGGTCTTGCACCATTAAAGATATTAAGAAGATTTTACTTACAAGCAAGGTGTGATCAATGTTCATCACGAATCTGAATCTTGGTACGCATCATATTTCATTTATTTAAATAGGTTTTATAATTTTGTTGTTGGATTGTACTGGAAGCCATGAATTTGGTGAAGCATTGGGCTGAAATTGAAGTTTCAAACTATGGGATTATCTATCTTACCATGCAAAGTTTGCTTGATCCTCTCACTTTTTGCTAGTCGTTTTTTTCTTGACAAGCCAAACCAAGAGCTTCGAGCTTTTATTCAGAATAGAATGTGCCTGGTTCAGATGTTGGTTATGAGATCATGTATGGTAAGGGATGGTTTTAGTGTTCTAAATCAATACTTGGGTTATTTGAAATGAATATCTAAACTATGTAAGGTTATTGTGGCCTCGAGCAAAGTTTATTTTGGTGGAAGATTCGTATGAGGAGAAACTCTATGTGAACTGGTTGTTGAATCAAATCCTAATGTTATTGGAAGATATCGAAACACAGTATTAAAAAAATGATATTGTAAAATTATTTTTAAATATCTATTATAATATGATTTATTATTTATCTATTTATTTTTATATATCTATAAAAATATAAATTGATTGATAAGATGACATGCTATCTTTGGATATTTAAAAATTACCCTCGAAAGTTAATTAATATTCACCCATACGATCTTCAACTAAGGATATTATGAATCCTATACTTATGCCTTGTATTGATCCTGTATTAGTAAAATGTAACACTTCGGTATTTCAAGCTCGGGTGAATCGGATTCCTAATCAAGTCAAGACAATAGAATCTTATAAAGTTAATAAATTTCAAGTGATTTGAGGAATTACAAGTAATACTCTAGACTAGTTAAATTTGAGGAATTATTTGAATGGTAATTTGATAATTTCTTTAACAATGGTGAATGATATTTTTAGTGCATGATTTATTAATTGAATTGCATTATAAATTTGTTTATTATATTTTATGTGATTATATGTTAAAAATTAACCAAATTAATGTATCAAATATGAAAACAAAAGGAAGGAAAACCTAAGAGGCTAAAATCCTAGTTTTGACCTAATTTTCCTCCATTGAGGTGCACCCCTTCTCTTGATAATTTCGGGCTCCTCCTTCAAATTTTCTACAGATTTTTAAGTATGAAAAAGATTATTATTAGCCATAATTAATTGTTTTCTTTTGGCCCTCTTGGAAGCTAAGATTTTAACCTAATTCCTTCTCATTTATTTAGGAAGCTAGCCACCAATTAAACCCTTGCAAAATTTAATTCTCCCTTATTACTTTCTGCCACTTAGAGAGGAAAAGAAGAGAGAAAATCAGCAGCCCATGCCCCTTTTAACTGTGAGAAAAAAGAGAGAAAAAGAAAGATAAGTAATTTCTTGTTAGAAATTATTGTAGCCCTTAACTCCTTCCCCCTTACTTTTGTGCCGTGCCCCATTTTAAGAAAAAAGAGGTTTTGTGCTTTCCTTGTGAAGAGAATGTTATGTTTGTTAAGATCTCGGAGATCATTTGTATTTGCTTTGATCGTTAATAAAAAAAAGTCAAAATAAGTAAAAAGTTTATTGTTTCTTAACAATCTTTTTATTTTTTTAATTGTGTAATTTTTACTTATTAAAATTAATTTTAACATGTTAAATGGGAACCCTTGTATCCATTTTGAAACCCCCGATTCAGCCCCATTGAGAAAATTCATTCATTAGCTCAAAAATAATGTTTTTATGATTCAATTCTAATCTCATTTTCAAGTCTTGATTTTTATGTCTTTCAATATAATTTTAAAGAATTTTTATTCATGTGTTGATTCAGCTTTCATGATGACCAAATGGATGTTGAGCTAATTTGGTAGGTTCATATGTTTAAGGTATGAAGAGATGAAATTCATGAAAAAATATTAAAATAGGAGAAAGAGTATGGTATTTCTCCATTTGGTCATAGACTTATAAGAATATATTAAAGCATCATTGAGAGTAAACCTATAAAATTGGTGAATACCCTCATTGGCCGTGGCTTTAGCATGTTAATTAGGAAGTTAATATATTATTTTACATACCTATTTCATAATATGTCATAAGTCTACATATTTACCAAAGTTTAAAGTATGACATATGAGCAAATTTGCCTCATTAGTAATAACACTCTCATTGGCCGTGAGCACAGCATGACAATTGGCATGTTGAATTGTTATTTGGCATGATATAATATTATGTGTGGAAAATCCATGTATTCTCTAATGATTTGAATAAATTATATTGGTAGATCTAGAAAATTAATACAATTATTTTTTGATTGATACCTTAATAACATGTAGGGACAATCTAGTAATTGGATGTATATGTATATAGATGACATTGGATCATATTCGATCTAGATAGCTATGTGCCTCTAGAAAATGAAGAATAGAGAAATTATATATTTTATACATCCAATTGGTTGGATTAATGAAGAATAAATCAAATGACTGGGGCTAAGAATTACCTTTCTATATAGTTATATATAATTTGTATAATATTATTGGTAAATTTATAATCTACCTGCTAATTAATAGATTAAGTATGGAAGAATAGCATCCTCCTTGTAGTGAAATTCTATACGGTTGGATGTGGATCATAGGTACTATAATTAAGGGAATTTGTTTACAATGTTATGTTATAAGATGATCGAGTGAAAATCCTACAATTTTGATACTCAGGACTTATAATATGAAATATCAGACATTTAGAAGTATTTTTTTCTTTAGTGGCTAAGTGGTAGACCAAATGTAAGAGAGTTAAGTATTTTATTAAATATAAATATATCTAAGCGGTGTTTAATAATGTTCAATATTCGATAATCTTAAGTGAGTTTTTATTGAATAGAAGTTGGCCGTACAGGGAAGTGATGTGTATTCTGATATGAACATCTGTTGCTAGCCTTTCTTTCAATTCAATGGATGTTCACATCTCTCACTGTTCTGCTTTGTTTTTTATTTTATGAGTTGGTATAAGAAATTAAAAATATTATAATATTAAGAAATATGATGGTATCCAGAATATCAGTAGCTAGCGACATCATAAATTGGTATAATTCATATGAGTACAACCTTTAGAAGGATAGTAGAAGTGATTACATACTAGAGATGTGGACAATCTCGTGGTACTTCTTAATTGTTAAAGACGTAAATATATAACATTTGATTTATAATAAGAAAATAAAATACATAAAAAATTTTATTACATCTTATAATTATAATATCATATTGAATTAGATTTTTTAGAAATTTAGGGAATGACCTTAGTATTTAGTATGCCCAAGCCCCCAGACCCAACTGAGATCATTCACACCAAATAATGTTAAACTATTTAAAATTATCAATTATTTATCATAAATTTTAACATTCATCAATGTAAATAAGCTTAAAATTTTCAAATTATTAAAAATCATCATATCATAAATAATTTTCATAAATATATCAATAAATATAATATTTATAATTATAAATTATTTGAAATCAAAGAAATATTTTCCACTCTTATTCATATGCTACTAACTCCAAAATTGCATCTACCTAGTGCTTAACCATAGTTCCACGAATCCCGACTAGTACCTACGATATCTCTTCAATTTTAAATTAAGAAAATATAAGAGAGTCAAATACCTAATAAGCAAATATAATCAATAATATAAGAATATAAATAAGTATCTCAAATAAAATTAGATGTATAAAATCAATAATAACATCAACATACAAATCATTATTCGAGACTAAAAAATATATCGTATCCGTGACCCAAAAACCATATGAACAATTGGATATTAGGAATGTAACATGAATTTCGCTGAATCTGATTATCAACTTAATATGAGGTCACAACTATACGATATAATAATAATCTTCATAAACCTTACTCTATTATAGTAAATCAAATGTTGCATATTTACGCCCCTAATGATTGGGCGAGTATCACGAGATTATTTGACATCGGTAACATCTGTACTAGCCCTATAATCCTCACAGAGGCTGTACTCGTAGTATACTCAGACAATCTATGATACTATTGCCAATGATATCCCTAATATTATCCTTTCTGATGGTCAACAAGTTATAAACGTCAATCCTTAATATTAACGACCTCAACATTCGGAATAAAGTAGGTATTACAAAAGTATATACTATTCTAAGATATCACGGATTCTCATTTATTTGGTTACCATAGAATTTTCACACACATTCGTTTATTTATCGATAAAATATACGCACACCGTCAAAATCAATGTAAAGAATTGTTTATTATAGGAATATGAGAAAAACTAAAAGTCCTGAATATGCGATCAACTTTATTAATATTTTGTTCGATTCTTACCGGCTCTTCTAGTGTACAAAATCTTATTTCTAAGGTTATAATATACATTTCATCTCGTCATTATCGAACAAATACACAATCACCCATCTTATTCAATTTGTCAACTAATCTCGTGAGGGTTCAATTAAAATCATAAAGTACTCTTAATTTCATCATTAAACCAACTCCTATCGTAGATATATAAATACACTTACACATATATATAAGCACATGCATCAACTTCAATATTCATATTTATGATTATTGTTAATTTTTTATTTATGATGTTATTTATAATGAAGATTTATATAATTTTAGAAGTCAGAGTGAAGGTTCAAATTTGCTATCGTTGATTAGATCCAAATTGCCACATAAAAGCTTAGCTAACCCGGAGTCATTTAGAAGGGTATTTCTTTATCAATTATGAAGTCTATAGCATATCTTCATCAGTAATGAAGAATCGATGGTCTCTTGAGCAGTGGCACAGTTGGCTTGACTTTCTAATGTCCCGTGAGCCGGAGATGCTTTGACATCTAACGCACCACAGCACCTCCAATGTCCAAAGGGGAACACCATTCTTTCCCTTGGTGTAAGTATTTTATCAGATAAATATCATTAAAATAATTATTTTTTAATCTTTAAATATTAAAATCTATCTAATATAAAACTCAAATACAAACAAAAAAACTATTTAAAAGATTTTTTCACTCAAATATCATCTATTGAATCTTCCTCATCTAATGGATAAGAAAAGAGCCAGAGACGTTGCGACCCTCCACACATCGTAGCGCCCCTTGATCCGTATCCCGCTATCTACATTTGTTCTTTTTGGGGCAAATGGTAGCATTTTGAGCATTTATATTTGATGCATTGAGGAATTTGGTATTATTTGGATCGATAGTCAGAATAAAGGTTGTATGTTGTGGGTCAAGATTATCTAACTAATTATATTTGATGGTATTTGGTTTTGTTAGGGTTAAGTGATTTTATTTGTATTATTATTGGTCACTTTTTAGTATGATATTTCGGAGCATATTGTAATTTTTTATTTGTCTGGATATATCGTCCAGAGAGATCTTGTGAATATATGATAGTATTATCATTTGTTATTCTAGTTATGGTCGGACGGTTGGTTTAGTCGTCAAGTCATACCTGAATTTTTGGGTTCGTTTTGGTTATAGTTTTATTTTTGTGATTTAATTTTATAAGTTATAATTATTCTTGATTATTTTTAGAATCTATTTCTATCCGGGCCCATGACAAGTATTTAAAGGAGGTTACTATGTAACGAGTACTATTTTATAGTAGATTTATTTTAAATTTATTTAATAATTTTCTCATTGATTTAAAAAAAATTTTCATGTTAAAAATCATTATATAATATTGTATTCCTTATACTCAATTATTTATTAGTTGATGTGTAACGGGAGATTCAAATTTATTTCGTTACACTGATTATGGATATTTTCATCTGAATCCCAACAAGGAACACATTTATGAGAAGGGCTAACATGAATTTGGGCATGGGATCACTTCTAAGAGTGACTACATCCATTAACAATGACAGATATACAATAAAAGAAGATCTAAATCTGGTAGATTGATAATGGCTGGTTGTTACTATATATACCATTGAATATTTATAGAGTGTGACTTAAGATAACAAATCTGTTCTTCACATATTTAATTTACTGCTAATATATTTAGTAACTTATCATGGTTTTAATGCAAATCACATATATTCTCTTCTTCTCTTGTTTTAGTAGAATGAGAATGGTAACAACTTAGTGAAAGAAAGAACCATCCATCCAAAAAAAAGAGATAAAATAAATGAGTTAGAACTTAGGGAGAAATGATTTCATAAAATATATCATTCAACTATAATACATACAAAATCATA
>JAOVVI020005947.1:2259-16028 GCA_028571085.2 Nepenthes alata
CTTCTACAGCATTTATCCGCGCACCGCCTATAGCGTGCGCCCTTTTCGTTTATTGCAAAAATTTACTGACTTGAGAATCGGAGCGGCTTGGTCGGAGAAATCCCGCCGGACCCCTGACCTCTTCTTTGCTGTTTGTGTTGTGAAGGTCCAGATTCAAGATTAAGGAGACCGGACCTTTCGCCTGACTTCACCACGTGCTCGAAAATTCGAAGGCTCTCTAATTCATATGGCAACCGCAGATTCGGGATGCAACAGAATTATTAAATAAAAATAAATTATTATAATTTAATTAAATAAGCGTCCAAATTCTATCACGCTGCTATTGATAGCTAGTCGGGATATTTTTTATGTGTATGACTTTTTTATTGTTTAAATAGTTATGAATTATTTGATTTTTTTTTAAATTATTCTTTTTTTTTCTAATTATCAAAACTTATTTTAATATCAATTTTATTCCACTTAAAAAAAAAATGATAGGTTCGTGTTGATTATACCAGTGGTAACTGCATTTATGGAGTGGGGATTCTTAATATTGAATATTGTGAAAATTGCCTTGCATAATCGATTTGGGAAGATAATCTCTTAGAGTTTTTTTAATTTTTATTGTTGAATAAAAATTTAATAATAGTAATTTTAAATTTATAATATTTTTATTATAGTTATTTTTTAATTTTAAAATTATTAATATCAGTCAAATATTTTACCAAGTTATGAAAATAATTTTAATAATTATTTAGATAGATTTTTTTATATCTAACCAAAAAAAGAGACGTAGACGTACTCAGTATATTGATTGAACGGATGATAGATATTTTAATATTTTTTTGTGACATTTATATAAAAAGATTATTGGATAATTATAATGTTAATATTGTCATTAATTATTTTAAAAATATGAAGTCGTATGCTCAATTAATATTTTAAATGCATAATTTTATTTATGAATATGTGATGACTAATGCTAACCAATATGATAATAAATAAAATTAATATTTTTATATGATTATTTAATATAGCATTTACTGTAGTTTTATTTTTTAATATACCTCAAGATAATTATGTTCACTAATAAAAAAAAATAAGACGTATTACAATTTTATATTTTTAATTAATTAATTAATTAATTATATGTATGTTTATAATATTCAAAAATTATAAAAATGTGTATTTGTTTTTTGTTTTTTATTTTTGGGTATGTGGTATGAAGAAGCCGACGTGTCCACGTCACGTAGATCGGTTAATTGGGTGACGTGGCCCCGACGGTTACGCGTCAGTAAAAGCCTAGCCTTGCCTACTTGTACTACCACTACTTAGTCCACTCTCTTCCGTTTATACTGACCTACGAACAAACTGCACGTTTCTCTCTTTTTATCCTCGAAAGCGTCTCCGCCTTTTTAAGAGATTAAAGATTTTATAATTTAATTATTTTTAAATAAATATTTTAATTAATTTTCTATTTTTGAAAAATAATTAATATTTAAGAATAAAATTATAAAAATATAAAAAATAAATTTATTATCTTTATAAGAGATGAAGCGTCGGTGAATACTCCTTCCTACGTGGCTGAAATCTCAGTTGGGTTAGTCGATCAATATGCCTGCCCATTTTCTATTTTTTATATCGTAATTTTTTTTTATAATGTATTTATAATTTTACTGTTGTATATGTAATTTTATTTTAAAAAAATTTTAAAAATAAAAATTTAAAATAATATATTAATATAATTTATAAATAAAACATTTAATATTATTTAATATATAAATTTTCTATTTTTATGATATTGACTTTTACACGGGTCACAAAAATACATTATTTTATATTAACTTAATAGTAATAATAATATGCAATAATGATAGCTAAATTTATAATTATTAAATGTGACATATTAGTTAAGTAAAATATATTAGTGTGTATTTTTAATTAAAAAATCTATTCATTTACGGTGTTTTGTAATAATAAAATCATGTGAAATTAGGTCAGCGATGAAATATATTCTACCCCTTTTTTTAAAGTAGATAATACATTAAACGAAAAATAAATACCACTTTAAAACTCATTTTTAATAATATGAATATTTTATTTCAAATACTTTATATGATGGTTATCGACCATTGTGGGTGGCAAAGGTGGGCGGCGTTGTGGGGTGGATGTCTGATGTCACGGAGGCCACTGTCGATTGCAATTTTGCAAAGTTCACAAGTAAATAATATTATTGCTAGAAAATCATTAGTTATTTTATCTTTTTAGAGAATTATAATTTATCTAAAAATAATTGTTTATACTCTTAATTTTTAGTAAAATAACAAAATTATAATTTCTTAAAATAAAATTAAAACATAGCTATACATTTGAAAGATGGAAGACTCTATTTTTTAATGATATTATTCGATTAAAATTTAATAGTTAATATTAAAAAATAAAAAATATTAAAAATGACTATATTTGTAATTTTTTTATAATATTAATATTTATCAAACAGTCAATTTATTGTTTAAAATTTAATAAACATAAATATTTGAATAATATTATTTAATATTTCAGTTTGAAATCTTGAATCTTTTTAAATCAGTAGTACTACAAAAAAGTTGATGCGTAGACCCATAGCTGGCATGCCCAACAAGAAAGCGGCCAAAAATTCAAAAAGGTCCAACGCGCATTAGATGGTCAACGCGCTAGCGTTGACCGCCCAGCGCACAAACAAACGACTAAAAATACTCCTTCAATGTGGTCAACATTTCTGTTGACCAGAAGTACTGTAACAGTAGGCCGCGAAAGACGTTAAACCTAATACGGGCCAGACCCAGTTTGACAGGCGATCCCGTACACGAAAAGCAATGATCATTTCCCTGATTACACGATTTTTTTAAAGTCGATCTCCTCCAAAAAGGCAGCAATAGATTCAGCGCCTTCTCTATGAGAAAGGCGTCAGATTTTCTCTCCTTGCCAACAATGGAGTCTAACGGTCACAAAAACGTGAAAGGAAGGCAGACAATCGGGAGATCCGTTACATTGCTCAGAAGAAAAACGATCCATCAAATCAAGCCAGTCACGCCCACCAACTCAGAGAAGGCCGCCCAGCGCCAAGCAAAGGATCACGCCTCCCTAGCCAAGGAAGGTAGCTCTTCCCGCCAACTATATAAGCCCAGAGTCTCCACTCTGAAACGAGGACTCTTTTAGAAGAACACACGCTTTCTAATACAATAGGCGCTTTCTGATAAAATCTGAACCAAGAACGCAAACAGTGCTTGAGCAAACTCTCTCTAAAGCGTTCACCTTTCAATTTCACTCTAAGCCTCCAAATTGCAGAGTCCTCTCCCGCTATCTGATAATCGTCCTCCAAAGCTTCCACGCTTTCGGGACACAGCTTCACTCGTTCTCCGTGAACAACGAGTTGGAATTCATATGCTCAACAAGCCACGGGAACGTCCCAGCTTCTTCAAGCCAACAATCCCGACAAACTCATTCTTTCTCTCTCTCTCTTACTTACAAGTTCACTTTTCAAAGTTTGAAGGATTGTTACTGAATTGAGCGTCGGAGTATTTTCGCTGAGATAACCTCCCGCCGGCACCTGACCTCTCGTTTTCTGTAGTGGTGTGCAGGATTCAAACTCAGCGAATGGAGCCAGATCAAATCAACCACCCGAATCTGAAACTGTTCGAAATCGGATCTAGGTACGCATCATTGGCGTCATCTGTGGGAAACGCTTACAAAAAGTCAACTGTGTTTCCCAGAAACTATCTCCGATCAACATTCCTGAATAAAATGGTGAACACAAGGGCGCAAGCAAGCGAGCCAGCCTGAGACGTAGTCTCACCAAACCAGGACCACACCATTGGCGCCGTGGTCAACGGGGTAGCCGGTGGAATTCCGACATCTTTTTTTCCAAAACCTGGCGGAGCACGTGCACAATACAGATAGGATGCCCCAGATACTCTGTGCCCGCTTGGAGCAAGCACAGCTGAGGGATGCACTAGCGGTGGCCCCAGCATCGGCATCTAGACGAGGAGGCCAAAGAAAAAAAGTTTCAGCCCAACGGACCGGAAGACTTACCAGCGCTCTCGTGCCAATATCCTCACACGCCTAGAGCCGTTTAAGGAGTGAGGAGCGAGAAACCAGTGCAACTCTGGATGAAAGTCCGGAACGAAGGAACCCTAGATACTCCCGAGTGGAGTCTAGGCCCCAGGCTCAGGAGGGAGCCTCCCAAGCCGCGAGATCAGCCAGAGACAGCAGCCGTTCTGCTGGTGGACAAGCCCGGAAAAGAACGGAGTTGATAGCATATCTCAACTCCAAAAGATCTGCTAACGCCATTCCAGCAGATCCGATGCTGGAGAAGATATGGAAGCGTGTCTTCAAAAACGACAAGCGCGCGGCCAACATCGACAAATCTCCCTTCACGACAGAGATCTTGAACCATCCTATGCCGGCAAAGTTTAAAATGCCAGCCCTTGACTCTTACGATGGGAGTGCGGATCCTGTCGACCATCTCGCCCACTTTCACACCCATCTGGGTCTACAAGGGCTGGAGTCATACCTTGTTCATGACAGACCATGGGATATATTATTATAAAGTGATGCCCTTTAGACTAAAGAACGCGGGAGCCACCTACTAGCGAAAGGTGAATAAAATGTTTAAAAAATAGATCGACCGTAATATGGAAGTCTATCTTGACGACATGCTCGTCAAGAGTAGAGTTATGGGCGACCATATCAGCGATCTGGCGGAGTCCTTTGAGATGCTTCGCGAGCATCAAATGAAGCAGAATCCAGCTAAGTGTGTCTTCGGGGTGGCCTCTGAAAAATTCCTGGATTTCATCATCTCCCAACGAGGGATCGAAGCAAACTCAGAGAAGATCAAGGCCCTCGCGGACATGGCTCCCCCACAAAGCGTCAAGAATGTCCAGTGACTGACTGGACGATTGACAGCCTTATTCCGCTTCCAAGCGAAGCCTGGCGACAAGTATCAGCCATTCTTTAAGGTGCTGGGGGGAACAAAATCAAACGGTTTTCAATGGACGACAGATTGCCAAGCGACCTTCGACGAGTTGAAGCAGTACCTGGCTAGCCCGCCATTACTAACGTCACCCAAGGTTGGCGAAGAGCTGTACCTCTACTTGGTAGTATCGGAGGTGTCCCTAAACTCTGTCCTCGTAAGTCGGGACTCTGATACCAAACAGACGGTCTACTATGTGAGCAAAATATTGACCGGCCCAGAGACGCTCCATCCGTGCACAGAAAAGTTAGCCTTAGCTCTCATATTCTCTGCACGAAAACTAAGGCCCTACTTCCAGGCACACCGCATTATAGTTCTCACTGACCAGCCTCTAAAGTGTATACTCCAGAAGCCCGATATTTCTGAATGGTTGGTAAATTGGGCTATCAAATTGGACGAGTTTGACCTTGAGTTTAGGCCCAGGCCAGTCATAAAGGCGCAGGCTCTGGCTGACTTTATTATTGAGACCACGACCCCGATCCTCGAAGAACAACCCTCAGAGAATACAGAATAGTGCGTGGAGGCTCCAGAATGGATACTTCACGTAGATGGATCATACACTGACGCGGGCAGTGGAGCAGGGGTGGTCCTCATGACCCCCGACGGGTTTGAGGTGAAATACTCCCTTAAACTCGGCTTCTCGACTACCAACAATGTTGCCAAATACGAAACCCTGCTAGCTGGGTTAAGATAAGCAAAGGAGTGCTCAGCCAAAAGACTGGCTGTTTTCAGCGACTCCGAGTTGGTCGTCAACCAAGTAAATGGGAACTTCGAGCCAAACAACCTACATATTGCCAAATACTTGGCCAGAGCAAAGGAGGTCGTCCATAATTTTGACAACCCAACCTTGGTCATGTTCCCAGAACTAAGAACTGGAAGGCCGATCAGCAGGCAAGAGTAGCGGCGGCAGAAAATCCAGAACAGTACTCGAGGAACATGCAGGAGGTCCTGAGCGCACCCAATATAGAGGGACAGGAGGCAATGCAGGTCTCCGAAATTAAAAACTGGACGACACCCTACCTAAGGTATCTAGCGAATGAAACATTACCGGAAGATGCAGAGGAGGCCAGGCGGATAAAGAGAACGGTTGGTTGGTACACTGTAGTCGACGGGCGACTGTATCGCCGTGGCTACTCGACTCCGTGCCTCTGTTGCCTGACCCCAGAAGAGGCGGACTACGTCTTGAGCGAAGTGCACCTTGGCATTTACGGATCGCACGTGGGCGGCAAGAACTTAGCATTCAAAATCATGCGGCAGGGCTACTATTAGCCCTCGATGAAAAAGGATGCACTCGAGTTCGTGAAAAGGTGTGAAAGTTGCTAGCTTCACGTTAACCTTTGCCACCAGCCGTCCGGCGAGATGAAATCCCTTCAGGCGCCGTGGCCCTTCGCGCAATTGGGGCTTGCCAAAATCACAGAAGACAATGCACTTGAGTTCGCCAGCCAGAACATCATCAGCAGATTTGGCATTTCAGAGGCCATTGTGACTGACAATAGAACTCAATTTTTGAAAAAATACTTCACCAATTATCGCACCGGCCTTGGGATTAGGCTCGTCCACACTTCGGTGGCATATCCGCAAACGAATGGACAGGTAGAGGTCACAAAACGAACGCTACTCCATGGGCTCAAGACCAAGTTGGAGGACGCGGGGGGCTCCTAGGTAGACGAGCTCGCCTCAGTCCTTTGGTCTTACCGAATAACTCCGAAAGAAGCAACGCGTGAGACGCCCTTCAGCCTCTGCTACGGGACTGAAGTAGTGATCCCGGTCAAAATTGGGCTACCAAGTCTTAGGGTGGAATCTTTCAACCCGCAAGTTAACTCCCGAAAGATCCGGGAGCACCTAGACTTACTAGAATAACCCCGCGATGACGCTAGAATATAGACCGCAACCTACCAGTATCGAGTCGCCCGCTACTACAACAAGAAGGTGAAAGTGAGGCAGTTCGATGTTGGTGACTTGGTCTTACGGAGTATCGAAGCCACAGGAAAGGTGATCGACCGAAACAAGCTCTCTCCCAATTGGGAAGGGCCTTTTCTACTCTTCGCCGTCCTACGGAACGGGGCATACAAGCTCTGAAACTAGGATAAAAAGTTAGTCCCACAGACGTGGAACGCGATCCACCTCAAACGCTACTACGAGTAGAGACTCAGGTATGTGTCTTGAAAAATTGTATGTGTCTTGCATTTGTGTGCACGATTCAATTAAGTAAAATAAGTGTTTCCTTAGCATGCTGTATGTGCATATATATATATGTATGATTTTCATTGCAGGTTCAAATCGACCTAGGCGGCCCCTAAGTCGGGAGGGTCTTCACCCTCTCGTTACTAAACCCTGGTCATCCAGGCTGCCCATTAGCGGTCGTATTTAAACCATGGTCATCCAGGCTGCCCATGAGCGGTCGTATTTAAACCCCGATCATCCAGGTGGTCCGTTAACTGTCAAAAAAATCTTAGGGGGCAAACACAGCACGTGCGACGACCTCCTCCATAAGGAGATAGCGTGATTAGCCAACAATGGTCGACTAGAGCAAAACGCTCCGCCAAAGCAGGCCGCCCAAGTCTACACCTGGGCAGCACCGCCAAGCTTTACTCACGGGCAAATTCTATGCCAGCTTAACATACACAACGGCCTAGAACAACTGTGCCAGCTTTACGTACCAGTTTGATAAATTAATAAGATCTACGGGGAAGTCGGGATCAACCAGCAGCACAATTCGCCGGCTAATGTTGACCCCTTCCAATAACCGTGCCACCATCATGCCCTCGACCTCATGGGCGTGGATGCGGAGACTCAAATCATTCTCTAAGGTTGCCATTTTCCTAGCAAGTTGATCGATACGCCCTTTGACTCACTCATTCTCCTCCTTCAAACGAGCAACCTCAGCTTTCAAACTCAGGTTCCCCGCCTCCACGCCCGCTAGAACAGCCTCCAAGGTAGCTGCATCTTCGCGGTGCTCAGCCCCCAAAGCCGCCAGCTTAGCTTCGAGTCAAGAGATCTCCTTATCCCTATCAGAGATCACCAAGTCTCTCTGCCTGAGCGCCTTAATCATTGCGCTCGATACTCGATCCTCCTGCATAAAAAAGAATAAAGGAATTAGAAAGGGCAAATGGAAAGGCAAGGCGAGCAACAGAGCTTATACCTCCCAAATTCTCTGCGCTGGTCTTTCTGGCCTCGCACCCAGTTCCATCGCAAACAGCGGTGAGCCAGGAAGGAGGCCCACGTCAACGGGGCTGGCGGCGACCTCAGCCATGAACTCCGCCATGAGATCCTCTGGAGTGCCCTCCCTCCTGGCTGGCTCTTTGGAAACGGCGGGAGACTCCAAAATCTGCTCCTGCTCCTCCGCCAAAATCACCACAACAGGAGATCCAACTGACGGCTCCTGCGGCCCAGGTGACTCCTGAGTCGACTCAGACGGCGCAGGTTGCGCCAGAACAATGATGCCACTCAGCTTGGTCTTACAAGCCTCAATGGCCGCCTCAACTTCTACCCTAGACACGGCACCAATGCCCGCAAAAATGTTTGGCAGAAAGATAGTCAGGCCTAGAGGACGACGAAGAAGGAACCACCGAGGCCACCCTCTGTCGCCTTGGACTGTGAGGACTTGAATCAATAAGGTGGGGACCAATAATATTACCCTTCTTCCTCTTCTTTTTCTCCAAAACCTCCGGCGGCGGGATCCCCAATTTTTGGACTGGAGACGGAGGCCCCCAATTGGCCTTCTTTGCCTCCGCGCAAGAGACCAAATGCTCTCTCCGGAAGTCTCTCAGGTTCTTCTCTATCAGCTTAACCAGCCACTCCAGGGAGGCTGTCTTTGCAGGCGCCCCCGTGTACACCTTAGGCACTTGACCCCACTCCTTAGGCAAGGGTCAAGACTCTCCCATGTTAATAAAAAAGAACTGGTTCTTCCAGTTCTCGAGGGAGTCGTAAATGATGGAGCTAATTTTAATACCGCTACGGGGAGACAAAGAGATCCACTCTGCTCCCAGATTGATCTTAAAGATCGCCCTCACCATTGACATCGTCAACAACCTCGAATGTTGACGGAGAAAAATACAGAGGGAGCACAAGTACCAGACGGCGTTGGTGTGAAACTGAGCGATAGAGACCTGGAGAGCCTGAAAAATCGACATCAGTTCATCAAGGACTGGGAGGCGGAGCCCACTCCTCAAATGGGCCTCATATATGGTCACGAAGCCCTTGGGTGGCAAAAAGACTCTATCGTCCTTCCCTGGAATGCGAAAGGCGATCTCCCGCGGAATGTTGAACTCCACATACAGGACCTTCATGTCAGTTTCTCTCATAACGGAGGCGACGTCTGTAACGGAAGACATGGTCGGAGCTAGGTTTTGTGTTTTCTTCTTCACAAAATGAAACGAGGAAGACGAAGAAGCAAGGATGGCACAAGGAATTCAAAATGGAGCAATCAGGCGGTTTAAAAACCCATGTGGATCCAAAACCATCTCAAAAACCTGCGCCATCATTGCCGTCACGTGTCATTTCCCTAGAAGGAGGCTGTCGAATCGAGTGCTCCGACTGATTAAATGTCAGGATCTTGAACGTACCGCGTAGAGACACGTGGCCTACTTCTCTGACAGGGCAGCTAAAAACCAACGTTTCCTTCTCCAAGTTGTCCGGAAGCTCCCCAAGAACGGTCAATGAATCCGGTCAATATTTTGGAAGCTCTCAAGGCGCCTATTCAGATGGGTAACGACTCCGCCAGCAGAAACAAGCGCGTCCCATCATAAATATACTGGAGGCAGAATCCTGACCGCCAGCATGGGGGTCTAGTGATGGGTAGGCCCATAGCTGGCAGGCCTAATAAGAAAGCGGCCTAAAATCCAGAAAGGCCCAACGCGTTAGCGTTAGACAGTCAATGCGCTAGCGTTGACCGCCCGGCGCACAAACAAATAGCTAAAAATACTCCTTTAAGGCGGTCAATATTTCTGTTGACCGAAAGTATTATTGTAGTAGGCCGCGAAAGACATTAAACCTAATACGGGCCAGGCCCAGTTTGGCAAGCGATCCCATACACGAAAAGCAATCATCCTTTCCCTGATTACACGTTTTTTTTAAGGTCGATCTCATCAAAAAAGGCAGCAACAGATTCAGTGCCTTTCCCATGAGGAAGGCGCCAAATTCTCTCTCCTTGCCAACAATGGAGTCTAACGGTCATAAAAATGTTAAAGGAAGGAAGACAATCGGGAGATCGTTACACTGCTCAGAAGGAAAACGATACATCAAATCACGCCAATCACGCCCACCAACTCAGGGAAGGCCGATCAGTGCCAGGACAAGGATCACGTCTCCCTAGCCAATGAAGATAGCTCTCCCGCGGGCACCTGACCTCTCATTTTCTATAGTAGTGTGCAGGATTCAGACTCAACGAACGAAGTTGGATCAAATCAACTACCCGAATTCGAAACTGTTCGAAATTGGATCCAGGCACGCATCAAAAGTAAAGTAAAATTTTATTTTTTTATAAGAAAAAGTATAATCCCCAAGTCTATTATAGGCAAGCTTATTTTTATTCTTTACCTTTTTTTTTTGCATTGCTAACAATAATTAATTATTTTTAATAATTTAGACAATTAAAATTATAATAATGTATTAAAATATATAAGGTCTAACCTATAGTTATTATGCGTCAAATTATTAATAAAATTCTCACTCTTTAAAGTGTTCAGGACTAAGATTTTTTTTTAAGAAAAAAGAGAACCCTATCTGATATTTTTCTTTATAAAAGGATCATAAATAATTCTATATTTTATATAACTTTGTTAAATTTTTTAACCATATCTTCTTTATTTATAAGCTTACTAAATGGATCTGAGACACTTCTCATGTAGAATTGGGTTTTTTGCCACGTAGGGATTGGAATATGACAATTAGATGGGCGGCGACAAAATCAAAACAAAATAACGAGAACAATGGTTAGGCAAAACTCACCCTAAATGCCATTTCCCTAATCCCAAGGTATAATTATTAGCTACTTAGTCATTAATTACCCTTAAATAAGTTTTAGTTCATTAATTATCTAAAATTTTATATTTTATTCTACGAACCAAATGCTTAATTATTTTATCAAAATGTAATCTAAAATAA
Organism: Nepenthes alata; assembly: GCA_028571085.2. Lineage (NCBI taxonomy): Eukaryota > Viridiplantae > Streptophyta > Magnoliopsida > Caryophyllales > Nepenthaceae > Nepenthes > Nepenthes alata. The sequence goes on from JAOVVI020005947.1 coordinate 13,355, forward strand.
TTTTAAAAACCGATAAAGTATCAAAATAAAACTAAATCAATTCATAATATCTGAAGTGTCATGCTCAAAAGTGAATTTAAAAATTAATAAATATGACCTGGACCATATAAAAGGAAAAGCAAGCATTTTAAATCATAGTAAACAAACATATAAGTCAATCAAATTGTTGTAAACAACTAAAAACCGGACTCATCTATGGATATGAAATATCATCTCCAATAGATTACAACCAAACTATAAACAAATGAAATCTATCAATATAAATTACCGTTTTGATAAAATACTGATATAAAACTGATATCACAATTCCTAAACTATTTCTTAAACCACGTCTTACTAATTCTATTACCTGTAAGTATACTCTGAATCATCTAATATGAAATATTAGTAAAAATTAAAATAAAAATGAGTTAATTATTTAATAAGATATGTAATTTTTATAATTGAATATATATGTATTAGAATATGATATGATTAAATAATTAAATAATAATAATAACAATTTGTAACTATATCATGTCAAAATCTAAACTGATGATCAAATCTATCTTTTTTACATTGTGTAATATCTAATTATATTTAAATCATACAAAACTTATATACCAATAATTAATGATAGATTCACTCACAATTTGACAAATATCAAAACTCAGATTATAAATATTTCAATATAATTTATTATTATATGTTATTATTTAAGACTTATAAGTGACCGACATACATATAATCTTATAGATAGTATCAAATACGCTTTAAATCTGTAGATAATGAATTTAAATTTTAATTTATTGCGTACCAGAAATTCGGATTATCCTACGGGTCAGGGGCCGCAAATCGGATCTTCTTGTTTGTCGATCTGACCCGGATCCGTCTGCATAGTCTTGAATTTGAGTCCTGTGCAAAATAAAAGTAAACAAGATAGTCAGAAGGCCAATGGGGCTAAATCCCTAAAGGCTCTCCGACGATCAAGTCAGTCATGGCCTTTTTTTAGAGTAAAAAGGAAAAATGTGTTTTATTTTTTATTTCAGACAGTAGTTTTTTAGAGAGAGAGAGTTTTCGAAGGCCTCTCCTCTTTTTTAGCCTACCCCCTTTCGTGGAGGATAACTCCTCTTTATATAGGAACTCTTCTCTCTGGAGGTTTCTCCTCTCTCGTGGTTTCTCCTCCCTGGAGGTTTTTCCTCTCTGGAGGTTTCTCCTCCCTGGAGGTTTTTTCTCTCTCTGGAGGTTTTCTCCTCTCTAGAGGTTTCTCCTCTCTGGAGGTTTTTTTCCTCTCTGGAGGTTTCTCCTCCCTGGAGGTTTTTTCTCTCTCTGGAGGTTTTCTCCTCTCTGGAGGTTTCTTCTCTCTGGAGGTTTCTCATCTCTGGAGGTTTTCTCCTCTCTGGAGGTTTTTCCTCTCTGGAGGTTTCTCCTCTCTCATATAGACGGAGGACATAGTCAACTGTCGAAATGGTTAAACTTTATCTATAATTAACCAGTAGTGATAACTACCGGTTATAACTGCTTATGGATTACATAAAACGGTTTAAGCAGTTATTTTCTTGGTCGGTTATACTGTACCCATCATAAGCCCCCCATGCTAGAAGATTAAAATTTTAACTTCTAGCATGTTCTCTGATCGGAATGCTTGCTACGTCAATTTTGTTTTATGATTTTTAGTGGTAAAACTGGCTTTTTGACCGATTCCCACAGACGGTGACAATGTTGCGTACCAAAAATTTGGATTATCCTACGGGTCAGGGGTCGCAAATCGGATCTTCTTATTTGTCGATCTGATGCGGATCCGTCTGCATAGTTTTGAATATGAGTCCTGTGCAACACAAAAGTAAACAAGATGGTCAGAAGGCCAATGGGGCTAAATCTCCAAAGGCTCTCCGACGATTAAGTCAGTCATGGCCTTTTTTGAGAGTAAAAAGGGAAAATATGTTTTATTTTTTATTTCAGATAGTAGTTTTTTAGAGAGAGGGAGTTTTCGGAGGCCTCTCCTCTTTTTTAGCCTACCCCCTTTAGTGGAGGATAACTCCTCTTTATATAGGAACTCCTCTCTCTGGAGGTTTCTCCTCTCTCATGGTTTCTCATCCCTTGAGATTTTTCCTCTTTGGAGATTTCTTCTCCCTAGAGGTTTTTTCTCTCTCTGGAGGTTTTCTCCTCTCTCGAGGTTTTTCTCCTTTCTGGAGGTTTCTCCTCTCTCGAGGTTTCTCCTCCCTGGAGGTTTCTCCTCTCTCTCGAGGTTTTCTCCTCTCTGGAGGTTTCTCCTCTCTGGAGGTTTTCTCCTCTCTGGAGGTTTCTCCTCTCTCATATAGACGGAGGACATAGTCAACTGTCAAAATGGTTAAACTTTATCATTAATTAACCAGCAGTGATAACCACCGGTTATAACTGCTTGTGGATTATATAAAACGGTTTGAGCAGTTATTTTCTGGGTCGGTTATACTGTACCCATCATAAGCCTCCCATGCTAGAAGATTAAAATTTTAACTTCTAGCATGTTCTCTGATCGGAATACTTGCTACGTCAATTTTGTTTTATGCTTTTTAGTGGTAAAACTGGCTTTTTGACCGATTCCCACAGACGGCGCCAATGTTGCGTACCAGAAATTTGGATTATCCTACGGGTCAGGGGCCGCAAATCGGATATTCTTGTTTGTCGATCTGACGCGGATCCGTCTCCATAGTCT
>JAOVVI020005948.1:0-16026 GCA_028571085.2 Nepenthes alata
GTATATAAGATTTAGATTACCATATAAATTAGATGATTGGACAATATTTTCAGTTAGTTTGAAAGAATGTGTGTTTGGTCTTCATAACTCAGAATTCAGATTCTGTATATCATAATAATTCAACGAAAAGTAAGAGGTATATAAGATTTGCTCATTATATATCTTTTGACGTTCAAATCAGTAATATTTTTTTAAAAAAATTGAAAGATGAGGATAGAAAGAGAAAATGGGATGAGTGTAAATTAGAATGTGCTAGGAAGATTGTATTCCGATATTTTGGTTATGCTCACAACAGATGGCTGGTTATCAAAGCAAAGCATGCGATATCTTCATTTTTAATTAAAAAATTATATTTATAATTTGAGCGTTAGTTTAGACTTGGTGTGGCTATTGTTTAAAACATTATGCTGCATTTATTGTCAACTGTTGTAATAATTATATAACCGTCGCTTATGTTAATTTAATAATCATTCAACAGTTATTATTTGGTATTTATTAGGCTGTTACTACATTCTTTGATACGGCTAATCATTAATTGGTTACATGTAATCGTTTGTTAGGATTAAATACTTATTTATAATTTTATCTGGCCATTAATTGTTTCAACCCTTCATACCTCTGATTATCTGGTCACTTGCTCAGTTGGCTGAAATTTTGTGAGAATGTTTCCAAACCGACTAGGTACTTGGGTAATTTGTTTTGGTTTATGTTGAGTCAAAGTGTTTTTACTCAGACCATACCCAACAAATATAATGAAAATGTTATATTTATTTATAATATTAATTACATATATAGTTATTATATATTTTAATAACTAATTTAAAATAGAGAAAAGAATTTTACATGAAAACTGGCCATGCAATTTGGTTTCATAAACTTTACGGATCATAGTATAATTTCAATAAATATTTTTGTTTATTATATAGATATATATATATGTTGGATACATGCGTAGCTCACTGTATTTTTTAATTCATTTGACAATTATAAGATCATAATTAGTCTAAGTTCGGCCGGTTGAATTTTATATATTGGAGTCAAATGAGCGTCTAATTGGATAGTACTAAGTAGATGATACTTGAGCCAAATACTCAATTGAGAAATTTTCTTACATGATATGTTTACAAAAAAATTAATATATATAGTTTTGATGGGTAGATTAGGATTAGGGCTGCCCTAAATTTAGTGTACAGAAAGATGAGTGGTTCAAATAACGACGACCCAATAAAAGACACTTCTAACCCCATAAGGTAAAAAGCACAATGACTGAATCAGGAGATACGACTTAAACCGTCAAGTATTGAATGATCATAATGGAGTACCAAATAAACTACATCAGGTGGCGATTGTGGTGATTCAAACAATTGAAAGTTAGGCAGTCCAGCCATTAAATGAATGTGGTAGTTACACTAATAAGTAACGCCTCTCACCAATAAAGATGTACCACGCCTACGTATTAATTTAGGGATTTGCTAATCAAACGACATATCTCACTATAAATATAACTTTTCCTCCGTAGAAAATGGGGGACTAAATGACAAAAAGAAAAAGAGAAAAGAAGTGAGGCATTTCACCCGCCAAATATACGATTCCCAAAGTTAAATACTTCACCAGCCAAGTGCATCATTCAAAGCCACTCTATCAAACGAGTGCGCCTAACGAAGTATTATCCTTTGAACAAATACTCATTCTCATCCACTTAATATTCTTGCACTCATTTTCTTACATTTTTTTTAAATAGAAATATTTCTAATTTAAACGTTGGAGGATATAATGTAAAATAAGTCTCATATATCTCTTACATCTTATTTGTCTTATTATGATATGTAGGATCCAAATTTTAAATTATAAATACCGAATTTAATTTATACAATAAACTTACAACAATATTTCTGTATGTGATAGAATAGATCAAGATGGAAAGAGGCCATTTTTGGAAATAAGAACAGGAATGTATGCAAACAAACACAAGGTAAAGAACAGGTGCACAATGCACCACGGCAACACTTCAAACAAAGGAAACTTTCTGCATCAGTTTCTCCGAAGAGACACAGCAGAAAGCAGAACCAGCAGGATGAAGATGAGTGCTGCGATGAAAGAAGCCACCACCGCGCCGCTCACCCTCTGGCAGAAGTTCCCATACTGCTGGCAGATGGCCACCCAGTTGGTGCTTGTGTTCCCCTTATGGGCTAAGTACACAATGGCGGCCGCCGCCCCTGCGCCGGCTGTGGTCAGAGCAACCATCACCTGCAGTTATATTGTTGTCACAAAATTCGGCTGCGTTAATTGTTTGCAGCCAAGTGTAGTGTTCGAGAATCATTTTTTTCTTAGAAAATATTTAAAATTATATTAGAATGACATAAAATATAAATGTAAATTTATTTAATGATCAAAGTAATAATCACATATGAGTTTGTTATATTTTATCAAAAAAGTTATGTCCTTATTGTTAATAAATAGTATTTATATAATTAAATAATTAATTATCTTTCTACTATATAAATAATAAATTATTCAACATATATTTTTTTTATAATGATGATGATGGCTTTTTTAGATTAATGAAGGTTTATCAACTCTTTATAAATGATCACTTTTATAGAGCCTTCCAGAAAATTGCAAATAGAACCCCATTACACAAATTTTTATGACCCCATTAATAAAGAGAGATAATAGTAATGGGGGTAAAATTGATTTAATCATGTCATTAGTGTAAATGAAGAGAAACTAATTTTAATATTTTTGATAAAAGAACTAAGTATATATTAAATATGTTATTAATATTTAACTTTGTATTACTAAATTATAAAATAATATAATAATTTATCGATTTAAAAAATAATTTAAATCTCATAAATTTTTACAAATTAGACTATTAGAAATATCTTAATTGTGCAGCAATTTTGATAAGATAAATGTTTCGGTGATACCTTTATCTACATCTGGATATAATTTATTGACATGAGGTCTATCAATTTATTTATTTTTATGTGTACAAATTCATTAATAATTCCTCAAAAATAGCTAAATAGCATCCCTTTAACATCATTCATTTGATTATTTCAAGTTCTAGCATTTGAGTAAATAATTTTTTTCCCAAAAGTTTGCCTTTTTGCTAAGCTAAAAGCCATTTACGGTAGAAATTTATATGGGATGCAATTTTAAAGATCAAATGTGTGAGATTATCTCAAAAATCACATCAAATAAGAACATGTGAAAGCTACTCAAGAAGTGGAAATCAAATGCTTGAGCTCACCGTGTCCAATACGAGGAGGAGGAGCCTCATGCCAACAGCATTAGGCCTAACAATGGTAACTACAGAGAATGGCAAGGAGAGAACAAGATACCCACTGGCTATAGCATTAGCAACCACAAAAAATCTGCATTTGGGCGTCGCTCAAAACAATTATCTTGAACGATATAAGAAGGAGAAACGAAAATTGTAATTAAAATTAGATGATTACTCACGAGAAAGCTGGGAGATCATCGTAGCTGGCTTGGAATTGAAAAAACTGAGTGAAAAAGGGGAGAGTTTGATCAGTAGTTCCCATTGTAATAGTTGCACCAAGAGCAGCTGCTATAGCACACAGCCTTAGGATAAAGTCAAGTATGGCAACGCCTCTTTTCCCTCCTCCAGCCATCGAGGCAGCTTTCGTGGTGGCAACGACCGCCGGAGGAGGACCACCAGCTAGATCTTTTCCCTTTGATTCCGACTTCGATTCTTTGATATTGATTGTCCTTGACTCGTCGTATGACATTTTGGTAGGGTGGCGGGATGAAGGTGAGATTCAGGGGTCTTGGTAGGAGAAAAAACTAAGAGATTGTTACATGAAACTCTAAGAAGGGATGTGTCATATAAGGGGGAGCTAATGGGTTAGTTATATGCTTATGGAGTTGGCCATTATTGGAAAGGTGGGTTCTTTGATGCAATTTAGATATCATGGGAGGAGTTGTTGATGAACTTGCTCCACATTGGACTCTGTTTATTGTTAAATTTCAGTTCTTAATTTTAGTTTCAGTCAGCAAAGAGCTTGAAATTTGTATTTGGAGTTCACACAGGGCATGCTTTAAAGGAAGAAGAACACGTTTCAAACCCCAACTGAAAGCTATTCAAATATTTGAAGACAACCTACAAACACGTCAATGGAATAAAAATGCATTTCAAATCCCAACTGAAAGTTATTCAAATATTTAAAAACAACGTCCAAAGTCTCGTGTTCAACCTAATTCCAAATCCCTAAATATTCAACGAGTGTTTTAGCTATTTTTAAATTATATTCTATTTTGACTCAATCTCTATCGCACCCACAATCCCCATTGATAAGTCAACAACATATTGTTCGTAACAAATCTTTATTAAGCAATGACTTTTAAAGAGAAAAAAAATGTCAAAAAAGGCATTGATTTTTGCAAAGTTAATTCCTGAAGAGCATGCATGACTTTAGCACTAGGCAGATCCTGCGGCAGACAACTCCATGAAGAGTAAAAGGACGGGGCGGCCATCTTTACCTTAAATAACAGTGGAAGAGAACGAAAGATGATGCTCAAGGGAGTGGCCTACTGAATACAAGCAAGCACCCACAACAGCAAAATGGAATTGAAAACATATTAGAATTGCAGTCAACACTCATGAAATCACCGCATATATGGAAGCATGGCCCCCTCCATCGACAAAATCGCAGCCTTCAAAGAGGCTTTTAGTAGGCTATACATGCAATGCAGCACTCTCCTATTTCACAAGCAGCCTCAACACGGCTGAATATTTATTTCATCTACCATTGTGAACATATACATGGGAAAAGAATAAAGTATTGGACTTTAACCAATTTTTTTCTAGCATTGAGAGACTAAACCTTGGTAGTGTGGGAACGGTGAAGGTTGGTTCTCTCTATCGTCGCACAACCCATCCGCGCTCTGCGAGTGCCTGATGTATCCTACTGGCAGCTTCAGCAGTGTCATTCAGGGGAGGATAACACCAGCTTTGAAAAACCTGAAAGTATTCGACAGAGGAAATCAGAAAGGGAACTGCACCCACGGAACAAAATGGGAAAGAGAATTAGGAAAAGAAAGTCATAATAATTGAGCACTTCATATGAGTGCGCAAGACATAGTATCAGAAACTGATAATTGCCTTTGACTGTCAAGGGTCCATAAAAACAGATATGTAAATAAAATCGAAGCAAAGCAAGCTATAGGAGAAAGAGAGAGACCCAAAAGGAGGGAAAAAAAATGAAACAATCAACAGCAAGAGAAAAGCATAAACCAGAGACGGTTTATGAATAGGATTAAAGGAAATACATGAATCCATCGGAGAACACCAATGTGAAGATAAATATATATACATAGCGCTATGACCCAAAACAGCACTTTCTGGATAAATTACATCCAAAGTATGGTATTGTGAAATTTGCCAATTATTAATCTTATATAACACATAAAGCACCAGATTAATTGATTACAACTTCTCACTTACAGAAGAAATTCTCATTTCCTAAGAAGAAAAAGAAAAGAGTTATTAAGAATAACAAGCAATTATCTATACCAGCATATCACCATGTGTTAAAAGCTAGATTGTGTTCAACTTACATCCACAGAACCAGTAAATGGTCGAACAAGACCCCGTTCCTTGAGAATATTATGGAAGTCCAAGAATTTCCATGTACAACGCTCTGCTCCAATTACATAGACTGGCTTCCTGCAGTAAAAGCACAATGTGTTATCTTAGTATTAACTTTCACTCATCATATATATAGCAAAACGAGCACCCTGAACATACCCGGTGCTGCAAGCCTCACTCAACATACTGATGGAATCTGCTGTGATGACAAAAGCATCAGCCCAAGCAAGATGCCCCATGTGTGGATTTGGTTCTGAAGGCAATAACATCATATCCATCATCCATTTTTTTTCAACTAAAGTGATTTTACTATGTAGAAGTACATCAACGAAATGAACAATTACCTTGACCATCCCATATGTAAACTTTAGGATTATCTCCAAGTTCCTTCACTATTATTCTGGAAACCTTCAAGGCCACAAAAAATTAAGAACATGGTTGGAAGATGACCAAGGAACAAGGGAAGTGCTAACGCAGACAAACCTTCTCTGGGGTCCTCCTTGAGAAAGATATTCTTAAAGTTCCACAGTTCAAAAGAACATCATGCAAGTAAGCCGTCAACTGTTTCGCAAGATCAGCACCGTATCTACAGTGGCCTGAAAGGGACACATATAAGGGGAAAAAAGGGCAACGAATTATCAATTAAATTACCTAAATAAAGATAATCAAACAACAAATAGAAAAAGGGATGATTTCAGCAGTTTCCGATTACTGAAGAAATCAGCAAGCTTAATGATCAAATAAGCAACAGACGGTGAGGTGTTTGAATATCTTTGGAAAAGATTCTACTCTGGCATATACATGTTTGACTAATAAGTGCCCTAATTTGAGAATCATATCTCAGAAGATGGTTTGACCTTCCCATGGGTTGAACTGATAATAATTAAAGTTTTTTCCTTCGGAATATATTAATGCCAGAGAATAGCATGTCTCCTATTTTTCCTCAAGCACCATGATTTAAAAATAGGTAACAGATGGAAACACACCACCTGCTTTTGAGAGTTCAAATAACAAAAAACTCCAGATGCTCATTAGATTCTCCTTAGGCCTCTTCTTTTTTTTTATTTGCTTTTTTTTGGTGGTATATGGTAACTTTAAGCATCATGTTCAATGATCAATCATTGGACTGAAAAGGGCATTTCAGGGCCACATGGATCAGCAGAACACCAGAAGAAAAGAGGTTGCGAGCAGTGGAGTGATTAATAAGCAACAAAAGACAGAGAGAACATTCTGGATCATTTACCAGATAAAAAATAAATGCATCACACAGTAAGCTACAAGCTAACTTATGTTAATATTTAAATGTCAACTCCTGCAAATATGAACCATAAAGGATGCATGGGGGCGTACTTGTTGGCCCTCCAATGTTGACCACAAGCAAAGGTTTTGGCAAAGGAGCAAACTCATCATGCCAATTACTAGCTGCACTTCGAAGCGCAGCAGAATCAATTTGATGAAGAGCTCCAACAGTAAGAACCTGAACCCAAATATGTGGAATAACAAGCAATGGTCAGGGCTCAACATACTACAATTACAAATGAAGATCCAAACTTCTGAAAATCCCCAGTTATTAAAATAAGTTAACAACTAGGCCAGGGGACATACCACATTCCTACCAGGAGGTTCTCGTGGAGTAATCCATGGCCGGAGAAATCGTGGTATCTGCTCTTGCGCTTCTGGAGTTAAAGGATAATAATCATGACGAGGGGTGATCACCATGTCAAATCTATCTAAATGTCTTCTTGGGTGCTGTATCTGTAGTGGTGGTGCAAGAATAAGAGCAAAGTGCCAAGGATTTCTTTAAATTTGTAAAACAACTAACATCCGTATGCTACTACTTAATATTTTTTTTTCTGGAAACTCCGCAAAACGTCTTCTTCTCAGTAGATAAAAGGATGCTAGGCAATAGAACAATACTAAATCCCTACACCTATGGCTAACTAATTGGCGGGGCCCAGGAATAGTCAGAGCCATACCCACGTGAAAAAGAATGTTATCTAAACGCATTTCAAGTAATTGTAGTAAAACCTGACCTATTGATCCTTTGGCTTTCTGGCGATACAAATGTATTTAAGTAATCAGCTCAGGAAATTCAGTCTGGACAACAGTCAGTGAAGATGCATGCCAGCATTTATCCATTCATACACGTCAACATATTCTCTGTTGTTAATATATTTTAGGTCAATTACATACTATGCATGCATTCCTACTAGGAGAGAACTCAACAACATTCCTATCACTGCATAAAATTTACTAACATAACAAACATTCAAGCTATGCTAAAAATGGAAGCAATACAAAATAGTAAAGGAAAAGAATGGAGTAAATTTACCAACTGGGCAGATGTTGGGGGGAGTGGGCTTTTTCCTTTCCCTCTTTTCTCATTTCTAAAGAAAACCAAAACAATTCTCTTTCTTTCCTGTCCCAACTCAATAATTAATATGCTTCCTAGCAAAGGTTCCATCTATTCACCGTAAATTCCAAAATCCTTCCTTTATTGAGCCTGGTCTAAACAAAGGTTCTATCATAAACAACCTAAGGAAAAAACAGAAACTCAAAATCAACTTCTAAAGGTTTTCACCCCAAATCTAAAATTTTGAGCTGCTTTAGCTAGCTCTGAGGAGGAGCTAATTTGGAGACTAAAGAGCCCCTCGAAGAAAAGTACCCCTAATTTGATGCTTTACAACATTCATTACGAAAATGTACTAAAAAACATTTTGATGGAAGTGTCAACTGGACCAATCAAGCTTCATGTACATGCACATAAATATGCAAGTGTGTGTGTGCACAAAAAGAAGAAAATAGAACGCCAATAACAAACCTGTACAACAAACACATAATCTGATGCCAACCGCCTGATGGAGCTGGCAATTGAAATAGTATCCCTGCCAGAGGCGACTACTAACAAAGGGCCATCCCTGGAGAAATGAAAGAATTAATCATATAATACGAACAAGAATAATTAAGAATGTCATATTAGATAATATCCCCTTAACATAAGAAACTGGTAGATTTTCATGTTCTTAAGGTACTAAAATAATGATTTAAAGCAAAATAGTAGGGCTTGGACAACTTTGGTATCAACACCATGTGGCATTTACACACATCAGATAACCACATTATGGTTATGTCTCAGCGTATAAAATGCAAGGAAAAGAACACGTGGTAGTGAACATCAATTCATAAAGGATAAAGCATTTTAGATTGTGATTGAGGAGCTGCATAGAATATTCACTAATGTAACACCAGCCAATACTATATCCTAATTTAGCAGAAATGACCTAAACTTACAAAGCAAAAAAAAAAAAAAGAAGAAGAAGAAGAAGAAAACATGATGTTAAGATACTAGGAAAGTTAGGACAGCCCATTCACTAGTATATGTATATCATTGGGCATCCAAGACAAGTATGGCCCAGTTATGCATGTAAACATTACCACAACTCTGTAATACTAAAATGTGAAATTAGAGCAATATTCAGAACATGTATTTTAGATGTTATCTTTCATGCCACACACTACAAAAACAGGATACTCAGTATTTGCAAAGGTTCAACCCAAGGATATCTAGTTCATCTAGCCCCCCTGCTTTGCGTTTACATTTTGAAGATGAGCCTTAGTATCATCCTCCAAACACATTAATGTTGCGTTTATATCCAAAGGTAATGGTCTTTCTATAATGCACTGTATCCTCCCAGACCCTAGCCCTTTTTTTCACTTATGTATCTCAAATTAAAATTTGCGATGCCAAAAATATCCTCGCCCTATGCAGGTTAATGAATAAAGTGGTTGTGCAGCTGACAAGATCCAACATTATTTGGGGAGTGTACGATTCATAGTCTTTACCATGAAAGATGCAAACATGTCTCTATCACTTAAACTTGTGACATGCAAATATGCCACTAAAAATTAAACTCATGACCTCTAAGTTAATAAGAAAGGAATAATCTAATTTTGAACCAAAGTTCACCTCTCAACACACAAGCAAAGCATTTTTGTATAAAAAAAATACAGATATAATGCAAAATTATTTCATAAATTCTTCCTTTTTTGCATGTTCTTCCTCCCAAATAATTTTTAAACGTTAGTAAATGTGTGTAAGTATGCATATCAACCTTAGCAGCACTTAAATGGATTTAAGAGTCTTAGATGCTGCATGATAATCAAAAGCATGAATAGTAATGAAAGACAAATTCCTTCTATTGCGCAATTGTCATAAATGCCCACTTCAAAATAAGCAGGGTAAGTAAATAAAAGAAAAGATGAGAGTAAACAAAGCAACACTGCCCAAGCCATTTATAATCACAATAGACAACATAAAGCAGGAAGTAGGTTGCGACAACATAAAGCAGGAAGTAGGTTGCAATGCAGCAGATGTAAAAAGCTATTTCCCTAGCTGTTTTGTCAAGGTAGAGAGGGAAGATATACCTTTCAAAGGTCTTATGAGCCATGTTTACAATCTGCTTGGCATCCGCTTCCAAAACAGATGATAAACCTATGCCGCCACCATTGGCTGATGGCAATGTTACACGCTTCTTCTCTTCAGTAGAATATAAAATTTGGGAATACCCACGAATCTGCCTCACAATGAAATTCAATTTCTTGTGTAAAGAAACGGGAAGCCAGTGAAGCCACTCATTAATGCCTCCTTTTGGCCTTGTAACACGCTGAATAAGGCACAACAGCGAAATGTCAGCAGGTTTAAAGTTTAAAGAAGATGAAATCAGTCTGACAAAGTATTATAGATAGGAGGAAATAAGGCACAGATAGAAAGGAGAAAGCTCTATGTATCTGCTCAAGGTATCTGAATAGAAGTGTTTCAGATCAAAAGGTTAGCAGATGTTTGATTGCAATCTTACTACTGGCTCTGCCCCTTTTGCACCCCAATAAATGCACTTCTTTTAAAGGACTAAGTCACAATGGGATAATTCAAATATGATATTCTTTATGTCAGAAAAGTACAGAACTATATGAAAACATCTAGCCTCACTGATGAAAGTTCAGCAAGGTGGAAAGTTGAAAGAAAATTGATATCACAGCCCACTAAAAAACTAATGCATGTCTTTTGTTGTCATACAAAGTCGCACTGTCACAAGGTTCAAGATGTCCAATCATCAACTCATCACCAAGGCAATATCTACACCACCAAAAGCCACACCCAAATGTAGCGCTAACCACAGGAGGCGATTGCATAACTACTAGTTAGTGATCCAGTTCATCATTTTCCATGATTTCTATCATGAAAATATGATGCATAGCAATTAGAAACTAAGAGGAAGGCTTGATCTTAGTAGGAAAAAACAAAATTTGAAAACAATGCGACAAAAATGCTTCTGCCAGCTTCATCCATTCTGGATGCACATCAGGTATCAACACACTCACAAGTGGCAGACTTGTCAAGCTGTCCACATTTGTAAAACTGCAATTTAGACGTGCACCTCATATGCACATGCTTCACCTACTTTTGGCTTCAAATAGCCTTAAACCTCCATGAAATAAGCCACCATTTTTTATGGTTATGTTGATATGCTTGAATAGTAACATAATATATGCTATTTTCACAGCAGGTTGTCAACCCCTTGCATAGCGCCCCCAAATACGGGAATAAATATAGATTTTGAAGAATAAATTAATCATAAAATATAGAGGTATTTCAGGACATAACTCAATGACAACTGAGATGTTTACCCTCTAAAAGCATATAAATAGTCTATACATGCCTTGTACTTTTTGGTAATGAGTTCTTCTAAAGTTACATAAAATGATATTACTAACTAGATTCTCTCAAGAAGTTTTCTGTTATATTGTTGATAATATTTATTGAATACATGCAAAACAAACCAAACTTTCTCCTACAGAATGAGGTTGGCTATATAAATCTTCACCACTATTTAACTTTGTTTCAAGCCATTCTGATGTAGACATCTCAAAGGTATTAGAGAAATTTGATTTTATAAGAGAAAGATTTCATTTTATTTGATTTGTTTAAAATTATGTAATGTCTTGATAATTTCTAAAATTTTATAATTTTGGTAAACACTAGTATATTTACAAAATGTTATATTTTTTTCATTATTTTCTTATTTAAGATCATTGTTAATTAAAAAATTACGTCTGCTTCCTAATTAGCCTTGAAGCAATTTGCTTCATATAGCTGCTCTACTTTTATTGTGAGGTGTCATTGATGAATTGAATTAATATTGAAAAATTATATTTCTCCTTCATTCCCTCAATAATATTTGTTTATCTGTTTTCTTTGTTCTCTTCTTAGCTTCTTCCCCCTCTCTCCCTTTTCTTTTCTTCTTCCCTTCCCTATTTCCCCTTCCCCACATTAAATTTAGTATCAAAGCATCCTTGATTGTTGGGTTGGCGAATTGAATTCAAAGAGTGCTTGGATTTTAAAAAAAAAAACACCCCAATAACTAGACCTATACATTTTGAAGTTCTATTGAAGTCAGTAAGATCGACTATCACCAAACTTGAGTTTTCTCACACAAAAAGTGTTGGTGGAGCTATAGAATTCAGCCAATGCTTACACGTCTACAAGCAATTATCAGGCTGTACAATCACTTGTGGTTAAAAATTAGTAACAAGACCCTTAATCAACGAGGTCGAGTATCTGCTACCTCGGAAGAGTTGATGAAGACATCTCTAAAATATTAGAAATATTGATTTTATATGATAGAGATTTAATTTGATTTTGATTATATTTGATTTGTTTTCATATTGAACATTATCTTAAAAATTTCTAAAATTTTATAATTTTGATTGTCCCATGACACTTAAGAAATGTTATATTTTATTTTAATTATTTACGTATTTTAGGTCATTGTTAAATTAAAAAATTATGTATGTTTTTTAACTAATTTAGTAGTAGAATAACTCTATATAAAGGCCTTACTTTTATTGTGAAAAGTCACTGATAAAATGAATTAATATTGAGAGATTGAGTTTCTCATTTCTTCTCCTGATAATCTTCTAATACTCCCCTTTCTATATTCTCTTCTCCAAATAATCTTTTTCTTCTCTTCTATGTTTCCCCTTGTTGGCATCACATTCCCTTTCCGAGCTCAAAATATGCAATATATAATGTTTTGTTCAAAATTTTCTTCCAGAATACATACAATCCCCAAAAGTTTTCCCTCATTTTAGGGGGGTGTTGATAGGCTATATATTGCTCCAAACCCATCTAATGTAAAGCCTCAAGGAAACCTTTTCAAATAAAGAAGTGAAAACAATAGGTCTTCAAACTCATATGGAACAGTAACCAATAGAATTCCATTCTAGCTTGACATGCATCATCACATCACATGTGAAATAGTCTATACATGTTGGAGGATTCCACGTTGCCTAGATATGAAGGATTCACACTGACCACTCTACCTAGCTCAGCAATACGTATGCTGGAGTAACTCAATGTAACGATGAAATTGCTAAGATAATCACATGAAAGAGAAGCTAGTAGGTGCAAACTTTTAGCACCCCAAAGGTGACAGGAAAATGTGCATATACACTGACGAACGTAGTAGAAACCAGTCTCGATGCCTCAAATATCATATATAATCACAGATCTCTCTCTGAAATGGAGACATTTAGATACACTACAATTTTGAATACATTTTATGCTTTCCAAATACCATAAAACATGCATAAGATAATGTTGAAATAGCTCACACACACTACTTGGGGTAGGTTAATAGCACTAGAATTTATGGCATGCAAGAGAGGATACAAATCATAGAAGAAAATATCCGATGCAACATCAACCTTTCACGGAGGCATGACTGTTATGATCTGACGCCACATTGTTAATATTTCTTAAGAGACGGCTGCCACACCAGGAGAACACAACGTGATTTGACAGCACATAATGGAATCCAAGAATTGATGATGATATTAACATTAGTGGTGGGTCTTTGTTCACATGTTACGTCTTTGTTCACATGTTGTCAGCCTATCATATCTCCATTTAATTGCCTTAATCTAGCTCATAATGTCTAATGCTATATCATCTAATGATATAAGCAAGCAGCCAGAAGCTAAATCTTTTGCCTTTCGTACGTCAGAAGCTAAACTTTATTGCTGCCTTAACAATAAATACATTATGCAGACACCACAGCTACCTACAAATTAACATAGTTAAACAAGGGGATAAAAGGAGCTACGATGACTAGTTTCTGATTCCAAGGTTGTAGATTATCAGTGGAAGTCCTTTCAAATTCCAGCAGACCTGATGTTAAATTGCTTAGGTCTGTATAATAACGCAAATTAAAACGAAGATGCTGCCCAACATAAACAGGAACAAACCACCCGTCTAAAGCGAAGCTAAACAAAAGATTAACTAAACTTTAACTCAATAGTCACACACAAAAAAAGGTCAATCGTAAAGCCAAAATAATTAATGCTTAATCTCCCCGTAAAAAGTAAGGAACAGCAGCAAAGCCCACAATATAAGAGCGCCAATTGCAGCGAATTGCTCAACTGTCATCTAGTACATGCTCGAATTTGCGGAAGGTAAACCCTAATATAATATTTAAAGTTTTCCATCAAATATCTCAATAACCACCAAAAATCCAAATCAATCAATCGGTCGAACAATTTCAACAATCGGCTAAAAAGAACTCAGGAAAGCACAATAACTGAACAGCCAAGAATTTCATTAAAAAAAAGGAACTCACATAAAACAATTGCTTATCAGAGAGGCCAAGAGCGCGGACCAATCCAATACACTGGTTTTCCGCTCCCGGAAAACCGTTGCCGATAATAATGGCACGGCGAACTACGCCATATACGCCGCCTTCGAAGATCTCGGGAACGCCCCTGGGACTACTTGGTGGTTCAGGAAGCTTAATTGGCCTCATTTCATCAACAATATTCGAAAACCTTTAAAGTAAACCTTGATTAATTTGAGACACAACGAGAGAAACTTCTTCAAAGGTTTGGGGTAGGCATTTTTGGCGAGACGAAAAGAGAGAAGAGTTGGCACACGGAACGGAAAGACGGGGAAGGGGAAGAGCAGAGAGAAGTCGAATACAGCCTACGCTGCTCTATCAGAGAAGATAGAAAGTATGTTTTGGCGTTAAATACAACTAAAATAAATGTAATTAAAGACTAATGTATCGTAATTAATATTCCCTAACAGAATTAAAATTATTAATTAAAAGAGATTATTCATTATAAATGCTTTATTTATTTATTAACATACCCTATATTATTAATTTATTTTTTAACCATAATCCAACCACCTAAAACATAAACAAATAAAAAATACTACAAATATTTGGATAATATTAAGATAAATGCATTACACATTATTTCTCATGCTAAATATTTATTATAATTATGAGTTTTGATATATTTGACATTTAAGGAATTAAGTCAAATTATTTATTTAATCTTTTAGTTATGTCGTAATGTGTATTATTTTTTTCACTACATTGCATACTTTATTAATATGTATTTAATTTTGATGATAATTATTATTTATAGCTGACGTTATTGACTTTTATACCATATATAATATTTTTCTTTTTAGTAAATGTTCAAGTGAAATACTGGAACTTGCATCGCTGATTATAAATTTAGAATAGTTTTTTTTTTTTGAAGTTATAAAATTGAAACCGAGGTAAAAATAAAAATAAAAATAAAAATGATAAATTTAAAAATATTTTTCATACCATTTCTATTTCTTTTTTTATTTTTTCGTTTAGCCTAAAAATTAATAATTAACATGATGGTTATAGAATGTAAAATATTTCAGAGTGGAGATCTTTGCTGCATTTAAGCCTACTATTATAAATAAATAAATAAATAAAATATTATATTTTTTTATAGGGACGGTTGAAGTGAGTTGACCCAGAAAAACAAGCGGCTCAGAAAGCATTGCAGCTCATTGGCCCAAAGGATGACCAACAATTGACAGGAGAAGTTTTTCAAACAACTGGATGTGGCCAAGAACATATGCAGCCCAAACCAAAATCGACCTATGAGCTCTTTCCTACACTTAACGGTTATTTACCCTAATTAGCCGCGATGTTAAGGATCTTTCCAGATGGCAACAACTTCTGTAACGGAGGTCCCAAATCAGTATACATCCCGAAAAAAAATGCCCTCAAATCAGCACGTAACTCACAACGGCAGTTTCAATATTCACGTCGTGTGACATCTCTGCGGGGGAAGAGATCTTTCTTTCTAACCGTTACATCCCTAACGTCATCACGAGAAATGGAAAAGATCCTCTTAGACGATTGGAAGCCCACCTCACTACCTAAGGAAGGCGGCAATGCTCGTTGGTTATAAAAAGCTTTGGAGCGCACTCCAAAGGCAGGTTTTTTTTTGAATTTGCAATTGAATCCCGTTTCCATCTCTCAAGCATTCCATTACTATTTCCCTCTCTCCATAGCTAGTTCCTA
>JAOVVI020005949.1:0-16024 GCA_028571085.2 Nepenthes alata
GGTTTGGAAGAAGAAAAAGAAAAATTTTTATGTCCATCTGTTTATCCTTTCATAATTTATTCATTAGCAAGAATTTTTGTTTTGACGACGGCTTTTATTAGTGGGTAAAAGTCGGGACGTCACATGGTTGGTTGTTGCTTTGGAAAAAAGGAGGCCGCCTGCAAAGAAGAGATGAGAGAAAGACGGGTCCTTGTTGCAAACCTGAAGAAGCTTCCAAGTACCTTTTGCACACCTCCAGGTTAATCAAGGGGGACAGCCTTTCGATTCACAGGAGGAAGATGTATGGAGTGAGGGGATCTCCTCGTCGAAGACCCCAAGATGAGTGGAAGCTATCTGAATATCACCATTCCATAAGACTGCAAAAGATGGGTATGCGATTCAGGATAAGCTGGATGAGATTTCTGGGGAAGCCGAGAGAGGAGAGGGTATCTTCAACAAAGCTCCAATGAATCTTGTCAAAAGCTTTGGCCAGATCAATCTTAAAGGTTATCCCTGTGTTTTTTCCTTCAGCCCTGGTAAGAGAGTGGATAACTTCCAAGGCCACAAGAATGTTGTTATCATGAGGAGTCCTTCCTTGGATGAAACTGGCTTGCTCGGGACAATGAGTTTATTCAAGAGTAGATGGGCCAAAAGTGGTGGAGATTTTCAGGGCATTGGATCTTTGGAATGAGGGCAATACGTGTGGTTTAAGCCAACGGGGAGTGGATTCCCTTGAAAAGCATCCATGGCCAACATGTGGATGTCTTTCTTCACCATGTCCTAGTACCTTTGGAAGAAGAAAGCCAGGAAACCATCTGGGCCTAGGGCATTGAATGGCTTCATGGAGAAAAGGGTGTCTTTGACTTCCTCCAAAGTGGGAGAGGATCCCAGATTTGCCAACTCAGAAGCTCTAACGAGTAGCCAGTGCATGGGAAGGCAACCCTTGCATAGAGGTTTGGGATCATGCAAGGTGGCCTTGAAACGCTGAACTGCCATGTTGCCGAGGATATTGTTGCTGCTTTGCCAGCTGCCATCGTCATCATTGATGGTAGTTATCCTGTTTCTCCTTCGGTTCAACATAACAGCATAAAAGAATCTTATATTTCTTTCACCATAAGTCATCCAGTCAACTCTTGATTTCTAAAACCAGAAGACTTCCTTTCTGTCAATGGTCTCTCTAAACCTGGCTAAAAGGTCAGCCTTGAGACTTCTCAGCCTGACAGAAGGTCCTGCAGAGCACAGCTTGGACTCCTCTGATGCAGTTAGACAAGACTCTTTTTTCGTGTGTGATGTTACTGAAGCTGGTTTTACTCACAACTTGTTTGTCAAGGCCTTAAGTTTGTGGATGGCACGGCCAATGTTGCTAGACCAAGCCTGATGGATCATAGCTTTAAAGTCTGGGTGGCTTCACTACATAGCCTCAAAGTAGAAAGGCTTCTTGATAAGGGACTACCGAATAGTGAGCTCGGTATCCAAGGAGATTGGGTTATGGTCCGAAGAGACCCTTAGGAGGTTAGTGACCACAGTATTCTTAAATCTAAGAGTCCATTCCTCATTATAAAGGGCTCTGTCAAGCCTTTTCCGGATAGAAGCCAGAAGTTACCTCATGTTCCACCAGGTGAGCTTTGGACCCTTGCAACCCAAATCAGGCAATCCACTGTTGCCCACCCAGTTTTTGGAATTAAGAGCATTTACCAAGGTTGGCAGCCTTTTTGCCCCACTTTTCGTCCAAGCTGATGATATTGTTGAAGTCTCCCATAACGAACCAAGGGAGGGAGAAGCTACTGGCATAATCTTCCAGATCCAACTAAAGGCGATTCCGCAGGAGAAAGTTGGTACTAGCATAAACAAAAGAAATCAGGAAATCAAGACTGCCGTTGTGGTCTTTTATGCCAATATGCACCACTTGATCCAAAATTCCAAGAATACTGACGTCAATAAGCCTTTGATACCAAATGATGCAAATGCCTCCAGAGAAACCCCTGGCTTCACTGATTGCAGAACCATCAAAGCCCAACTGGCTAATAACTCTATGGGTACTTTTACCACTAACTCTGTGTTCCAATATTGTGAAGAAATCTGGCATGTGACAGTGAACAAGATCTCTGAATTCACTATGGAAGCCCTTTCAAGCCGCTCCACGGCAATTCCAGGCAATGACAGAAATTAATAAACAGAGCTGGGAGGGGGGACCTGCCTCTCCCATGTCTACATCTTCTCTCCATTCAGAAGATGATCCACTCGTCTCACAAAAAGTTGTGACTGTATCTTCATTTGGTTCCATATGGTCACAATTGAAGATTTCTCCAGTAGCCACCTGATTGGGGATCTGGTGATCATGTTTTGGGTCAGGGGGATGGGTTGGCTGATTGGGCAAGGAGGTTCTGTCAGTCAGATTATTAGCAGAAGTGGAGCAGCAGGAGGAAACAGGGGTTTTTGGGTCAGACCTACAGGGTTCCAAGAGTCTTCTTGGGTGAGGTGATCAATTAGCCGCAAAAGGAGGTTGGATATGTCATGAAGTGCTTGGTTAGAGGACATTGAATGGCTGCATATTTGTTCAGATTAGGGAAGTGAGTGGGCATCTTTTTTCATTTGGTTTTCATGACTTGAGGGTTTTTGTTTGGATGAATGAGGGCTGTCCAGAGGCATGGATTTAAATTTGTGGGGTTTGGCTGGGGAGGGACTTGGGTTATCGTTTGAGAGGAAGTGCGGGCGTCTTCGAGATGATCCTCTAGGTCTGGAGGAGATTCCATCTCTAATGGGCTGTTGAGGACAGTAAATCTGGAGCCTCCTGCTTCTTGCTTGCTGGATTTTCTATTGATTATCTGCTATTTGAAATCCGTCATTTTGTTCGGCCTTCTCGTTCTTTTGGTAGAGTGAAGCCAGGGTCCAGAGGACTCATTCCTCTTCATTCTCATCTGAGATTCTGGATGAGCTTCTCAGGCGGTTCTCCATTTGTCGCTTCGTAAAACCCCTGGAATTTTTGGCTTAGTACCAAACTCGCAATCCTTTGAAACGTGACCCACACACACATTCAAAGCAGGTATCCCTTCGTATTCAATTCTTAGGGCCTCTCCATCAACATAGCATTTGGCTAACAGAGGCTAGGATAAATCAATCTTTGCAGTGATTTTGGCAAAGCACCCACGCCCAGCACTACAAGTGTTGGTATCGACAAGGATAGGCTCCCCAATTAGGTTTCCCACAGCCCAAAGAACATTTTTCCTGAAAAACTGGAGAGGGAGCCCTAGTAGTCTCACCCAAACGATTGCCGAAGTAGCCTCCTTCTCGGACGGGTGAATTTCAAGAGTCCAAGGGTTAACAGTCAAATAATGTTGAAAAATCATCCATGGTCCACTCATCAGAACGTGGGCATAGTCACTTGGGTTAGCGATTTGGACCAGGAAAAATTGAAATCAAGATCAATAATTTTGAAGCTTCCCTTATGTTCCAGAGGCTGGAAATCTAGTTGTAAAGAGCTTTATACCCGATGTTTCCACCAAAATGCTTAACAGTAACAGATTGTTCCTAATCCTTAAAAACATTTACCTTCAAGCTTTTCCGAGATGATTACGGCCAGCCATTCTCAAGAACAATCGATCAGGATGTCACCCTCTTCAGCCAGATTATTTGAATCTCGTCAAAAGCAAGCCTGAGGCCGTTGCCTTTACTCATCACCATTTTCAGGAAGGTAGGCCTCTGCTGCACTGCACATGCAATGTCTTCTCTGTGGTTTCCTGGCGGAGGGTTATCGTCATTGCAAAACATAGAGTCTGGATGATGGCATAAATGCCCTGCAGATCTAGCCTTCTACCTTGTTCTATCAATGACGACTGCAGGCAAGAGTTCCATCTTATCTCCTGGTGCCTTCCCCATTGGTGGGGGGAGGGGAGATAGTGGGTGGGGAGCCAGAGAGAGAGAGAGAGAGAGGAAAACTGAAAGGAAGAATTGAGAACCTCAACTTTATTTTTCTTTCTATTTATATAGTTGAATGGAATTGATAATTTTCAAAAAGCACAAGAAAAAATGTTGTAAAAAAAAGTCAGATAAATTTGCAAATTTTGCTGATGTTTGTGAACAAAAATTTCATATTATATGGTACAGCATGCATATCAATGGCCGGGGAAGATCTCCATACTACTGCACTGAACATGGGTCATGCCTATGTATATGAAGTTGTGCAGGAGATGCAGCAAAGCTGAAACATGACTGACCTTTGCATTGCTACTGTAACCCTGCCTAGAAGACCGAAAGAATGACTTTATTAAATGATAGCGAGATCTCTGGGGCCTTAGAATAACCGCAGTATACTTCTTTTTGCAAGGAGAAGGTAATATTCTTTGTAATGCTGACTGCGCCGTTGTTGGTGTTAGAGATTGTCTTACTTTCAAACGCCCTTCATCTTGAATCTGCACCGACAGTAGAACCAATGAATAACATAAGAACATTAAAAAACAAATCAATGCATATAATGACAAGCTCTCAGACTATATTGCTAACAGAGAACATATAACCATATTCACATGTACGGACAACACACACATGGCTATCTTGTTCAGTCCCAAAATGGACTAGAAGAGGGAGATGGAGCAGAGTGAGGAAAAGGAAAGCCAAAGGAAAGAGACAGCAGTCAAAGAAGGATAAAGGAAGGCTTCAATTTCCCCCTTATTTAAGGGTGGTTTGGCATGACTTCAAGTGCACTCACCAAAGGAAAAAAAAAGGATGCTCTATAATCCATGACAAAATACCTAGCTACTTCATCAAGAAATGCAAACACTCCAAACATTCTATTTTAATGTTCTCTTCAAGTTAGAACAACAGAGTTTCATAATTGATGGAGGAGAAAGTGAGTATAAACTTTGCTGTGAAGGCAATAGAAAACACAAAACAACTGACCTCAAAAGAGGACCCCAAATCTCCGCAATACATTCTTGATTGATAGCTTCTTAAAATCCTGTCTAGCCAGTAACAATTCTCCTGAAAAACAAAGAACCCATTAGAAGAAAGAAATTGGTTATACAAAACAACCTATATTAGTGGATATGAATGTATGCATTTGCGCATTTGTCTACCATCAATCAAATAATAAAGAAAAAATCTACATTATGAAACATACCTGCAGTCCATTTTCATGGGCTCTTTGCTCAATTTCAAGTATGGTTGAAACATCCTGATCTGAAGGTCCTTCCTCCTGAAGAATTGAAATTTCATCCAATGCTAGATCAACCTGTCAAAGAAAAAAAAAATTTCATGATTGAGATAGTCGGATAACTGGCAAATCAATATGAGGAATAAAAAGAGAATTTGCATGAGTATAAAAGACTACCAGTGTTGAGGAGATATAGGGGTCACAAGAAAAGTTAATGCTAATGTCACCACGGACATCACCGGTTCTTGACGGTTTATTGCCACCCAGAAAAACATTTACACCTGCAGAGTATATCTAGGTTGTATATGCACAAGAAGAATTAGAAAGGACCAGAGACAACAGCACACAAGTGACTAAGCATGCATAGAGATGTGGACACCTGTCCATGTTTGAAGCGGAGAACTTGCATCATCTTTGTCTCCAGAAGCTTGCTCAAAAATCCAACAAAGTGAATCTCTTCTATCTGGTTTACATTCAAACAGAATGTCAATGACTAAAGTATGCTGTAGATGGAGTGAACTATTAACAAGGAGATATATCATGACAATCTTCATACTAATGAACTGAAAACAACACACACCATGGCCCCATTCTTCAGCTCAACGGGAAAGCTTAGCTGCACCGAACATTGAGCGTCAACCATAGGACTACGAACAACTTCCCTGCAATAATTTAGTTTTCTATTATAAGTCTAATTGTATATAAACAAATGCATAGGATTGCAAACATGTGGGACAAGTGACCTAAGTCAAGCTATGTTGAGCAACCAGCCCAGCTAGATACGTCTGCAAGTATCCTAAATCAAACTATGTTGAGCAACCAGCCCAGCTAGATTATATCGAACCCACGAGGATGCACTAAACACGCTAGGGAATATAGAAATCAATTTTTAAAAAAATTAAATATTGCTAGAAAAGAAAATATCAAATAGCATTGAGAAATATCCTATTGCTAGTAATAATCGCCCAGTTGTTGAATAACTAAGCCTGGTACTTATTACAGGGTACATGATATGTCCAACAGCCAATAATTAAAGCCGTGTCAAACAGGGATGTGGATGGATGGCAACTTTTATTTCAAAAAATGAATGACTCCCGAATGGATATCTAAAAAGTGGGATTACTGAAACCCATAAACTTACATAATGGACCTCTAACAGTGAAAGTAACATTATTCCCTATGCTTACCCAACCAAAAAAATTTTTTTGGGGGGCAGGGGGGGACTTCCACAGTGGACGCCATCTTCACAAAGTGGTAAATCTCCTCAACTTGTGACAATTAAAATAACTCCGCAAGGCCACAGGGTCTTCCAGGCTGCTGTTGCTTACTATGTAAAACATGCACGGGGCTCTAAAATTTGCTTCAACCTCAAGAGTAAAGTCAAGTTTTTGCCCTTAAACTACAAAGCGACCTATGACTTTTCCCTTTCTATATCTAGACTGCATAAAATTCTTCAAAAATGTACTCAATCATGCTGGGTTTTAATTATCTTTTCTGAAATTTTCATACATGAGATTTCAATCTAACATTTTTTGCAGCATTTTTATTCTTAACTGTGACTAATTATGGACTTGCAGCATTTTATTTGAAGCATGCATCAACCATTTTGGAGATGGAGATCCACCTAATTATGGCCTCGGGAAATTTGAACGGCAAGCCTTTCAGGTCATCACGACTGAATTTTAAAATAGGATTGGGAGGCTTTGGTATTCCGCCCTGCACAAAAATAATAAGGATAGTCAAATTGGAAGCACAATTAAATTAATGGTGCAACATATTAGAGATGTTCTAGCTCACCAGGTACTGCAATATTAGAGGACATGCAATTGTTGGGTCAATTTTACCAACAATCACAACAGTAAAGGTTGATGGGTCTTTGAAGCAATTGTTGAAATAGTCACAAGCCTTAAATGGATCAACTTTTTGAAGGTCACTAATTCTTATTGGCTGCACACAAATTATTGCATGAAGTATGAGTTGGTAGAACAATGCACTGATCCAACAAATTCAGAAGAACCCAAATCACTGGTTAGGCATACCCTAAAGAAGTAAGAATTGCCATAGTTAAGCTCCCTCACACGGTTTGCAAATGCAGTGTAAGGATCTCTCTCCTGAGCACGAACAGCTTCTCTTGCCATTTCCATCACTATTCTAACTTCTTCTTCTCCTGGTTCCACATTTGTTGTAAACAGTTGATAAACAAGCTGCAACAGCACACAATCCTTTAGCATCAAGAAGGATAAGAAGATAGAACCTGTAAGCAATCTCTGCAACGA
Organism: Nepenthes alata; assembly: GCA_028571085.2. Lineage (NCBI taxonomy): Eukaryota > Viridiplantae > Streptophyta > Magnoliopsida > Caryophyllales > Nepenthaceae > Nepenthes > Nepenthes alata. Next base: position 7,405 of record JAOVVI020005949.1, read on the forward strand.
TATTTGAGCATGAGGAATACAAAATTTATAGTAGGGAAAAATATATCAAACAATGAATATGGCTATCAGCTATCTCTTGTATCACAAGCCAGATGAACGAAAACATAATATTGCATATATTCTATATCAACTCATGTATCTAATGAGCATCCACATAGAAAGAAAAGATGGAAGATGTAGTTTCTCAGAGCATTTGCATGATATCCTAGACTAGTCAATTGTTTCTCAACGTCCAATCAGATCTTAACCCGTCACCTAGATATTTGCAGCTTATCAGATGTCTTTGGAAGGTGGATGGAGAGGAAGGGGGAGACCAGCATAAAATAACCACGCTGATGACATAGTTTTATGGTCCTGATTGGTGAAAGATATTGAATTTGTTCAAGGACCCCTGTGTTGCCCAACCCAGCTCCCCCTTCCCCCAAAAGAAAAGGGGAAAGGGTTTACAAGCAACATGATATAAAGAACCAAACCTGCAATGCAGTTTCCAGGTCTGTTGGTGAGCAATCACCAGAGAAGGTTCTCATATATGCTCCAAGCTTTGTTCCAACTTCAGCTCTCTTACCAGCAAGCATATCCATTAGCACTGATGGCTTGTATCCAAATACACCTATTTCCCCAGCAATGGTTGAACCCATTGAACATGAAATATAATCACTTTCTGGAAGCTCAGAAAGGCCTCCATATGAAAATCCTGAAAAAAGAACCTGCTCAAAACAAAATCTCAATAAGAATATCAAGTACCACAGTATTTTGTGCTCCAGAAGGGGAATTTCAATCATGAAAACTAGCATGTGACACAGTATGACAAGAAACAAGGTCGGGTAGCAACAGATCTGAAATAATTTCATTTCCTTGGTGTCATAGAGAATTAAGAATTCAAATTCTTGTTCAATATATGGGTATAAACAATCCTGCACTGTGAATAAGGTTAATAACTGTTGCCAATTTTTTTTCGAAGGTCACTATTATGGTAAAGATGATAGATAAGAGTTAATTAGAACTGTTTCATGGGTCCACGTAGTGATTAGAATATTAAACTTATAATGAACACCATAAATTTTGCAATCAAGGAGTAGTTGCCGATCTACCTTATGGCTCAATGAAAAAATGCCTTGATGTGCTTCCAGAATAGAATCAATAATACAAAATATTGGTTTATGGGGGCGCAATGTCCATATTTTGATAGTTTTGGAAGAAATTACGGGGGTCCTAATGGAAATTCACAAATGTGATAATTTGATAAGTAATAGATACTAAATGAAATGAATTTGAATATTGATTCACTAGTAAATAGGCTATATCATACTCGTGAAATTGTTGCACCAAGAACTTTATGTGAGAATCGAAGGCCCAAAAGAAGAACTGCAAGTTTGTTGAAAAGGAGATTGAAAATAACAATCCACTGGATAGATAAGAAGCTCAATGCCAAACTATCTGAGGACAGTTAAACATCAGCAAGCAACACAAAGCCAAAAGAAGCTGCTTAGAAGAACCCAAGTTAAACCATGACAACTGGGCATGGGCCTGGAGGGGTATCCAGCACCCACACATAAATAGACATATGAATCTCAAAACATGGCACCCAAAGGGAAAGAAACTGAAATTTGACAAATCAGAACTACATCTAACAATGAACATGGCCAAAGAAATGATGATCCAATACTCAAGGTTTCCACATTGTGGGGTTTGGGAGGTTAAAATGTCTGCAGTCGTACCCCTCCAAGTTAAATTAGAACAACATTACCATTGTGCCATGGCTAGCCTTTTTATTAAGGGAGAAAGAAAAAGAGAAGAAATTCAGTTCATCGTATCTATTCATGTTCAACCTAGATTCCTCAAAATCAGTACAAACCAACTGAGAATAACAGATAAATAAGACCACCAATACTCAAATATTCCTAGATTTCAGCACAGGTCCACACATCCATATGCAACTCTAAGAAATATCCCAACTTGTCCCCATATTCTTATATTTAGCCCTCAAAATAAAAATACTAATTTAAGTCCAATATATCACCAATCAGAGAAACACCTATGCAATGTGAAACTTGTTAACGCTGACACAATACAAAGTAACGGAAAACAAATGAAGCAGGGTTCTTTGAACTCTGTTGGGGCTCCTCCTCTCATTGCAAATGGCAGAAGAGCAATAGCCAGCTCAGAAAGAATTAATTATTTACTATTTCAAAACCTTTTCATTCTCAAGTATAGCCTTGATCATCATGAAGGGGCATATCCAAATAAGTGCCACCACTTTCCACATATATGCAAGGACACACACAAAAAAACTCTTGTACAGATAAAAACACAAACTGATCAGAGGTCGAGAGTGTAAGTAAGAATGATTCTCGCAGCACTGAACCATTATGTATCCAAGAAGAGGAATCATGGTCTAATACAATCAACAGAGATTTTCTACCTTGGCTCAAGGAACCAAAAGGGATGTCCTACTACAAATTCCATTGATCTTCCAAAAAGATGATTGCTATAATTATAATAAAAACACCAAAAAGATAAATGGGGGCTAATCTCACCACCAAGGCCCTAACTATATGTTCTCTTTGTAAGCTACAGTTTCGGAGCACATTGGAACATCCTCACTACAAGCCAGTTATCGATATTCAAGTTCTCCACTTATCAAGTACAAGTAACATAGTCAACCGAACATTTTCAGGTATGAGCACTGCCATGTAACAATAGGAATAGAGTAAGTTATTTTGTATTAATATGAGTATCAGGGATATCAGTAGTACGAGTATTGAGCAGATTTGTAAGTGGCTGTAGTTGTTATTGTTAGTTATAGCATGTATGGCGTTATTGGAAAACATAAAAAGGGTGGGAAAGTTTGTTGTATGCGGCAAAAGTTGTTAGGCCTATACAAGTACCTCTAAAATATATGAAATTCTATTCCTCCCTCCTGAATTCTGATTCTCTCTTCCCTCTCTAATTCTGTTCTTTAGTTCTAAATTCACTTCATTCACATCCCTCCTAAATTTCCTTTCTTTCTGTCTCTCACAAATATGTCCATGTTCCCTTGTGATTGATTAATCACAAGGCTTAATCATCACAGATTAGAAGGACTCCCTAATCATGAGGCCTCAAGTCCAAATTTGCTGGTGTCACATATTAACTTGCTAAGGACCTATCAGATTTAACATCAATCAAGTTCAGAGTAACATCCGCCAACATTACCAAAGATGCATACAAATTTGATATCTTTGTTTGACAGTTGCAGCATCAAACAAAAATAAATAGTTAAATTGAAAGGTTGTTATGGAGAGTATGTGATGCGGACATCCGAGACAAAGATTTGCTTTGATTTACCTTCCAAATTATATTTGATTTTATTTCCATAACAGTTTTGATTATTAATTAGATTAGATTTTATTTTGTTTATTTAGTAGAAATTTGATTTTATTTCTCTTTAATTCTATTTCCTAATTAGAATTTATTTGGTGGTAATTTTATTTTCAATTTTCTTAGACATTGGGTTCTCTATATAAGAACCCATACTTCTATTGTTTAAGGACATTAATGAATATTTTGAGACATTGAATGCGATCAAATGTTTGTGAGCTCCTTCCCCTTCTCCCCTTTAGTTTCTTTTCTTTCTTGTCTCTACCCCTCTAATATCTCTTTCTTATCTCTACTTCTCTAAACTCTCTTCCCTACTTTTCCCCTTTCTCCCTACATGTATCAGAGATAAAGTCCTATCCATTTTGCCTCCAGCAACACCACCTTCCCGCAACCAATAACATGCCACACAACTTCATGCAACTAATAACATGCCACACAACTTCCCGCAACCAGCAACCCACCAAACCACCACCTCTATTGTCCCGCTGCCCGTTGGCAACCCTACAAAGGTCTTGCTGTATATCTACCGGCATGCCCATATCTACCACCACTGCCTCCTCTTTATATTGTCCAAAAAAAAACAAACAAACAGTGTTGCGTTTGTGGGAAAAAAAAAGGAAGAAGCAAAGGAACATAGAAATCGAAGAGGCAAAACATCCCACGAAGCAGCAATCCTTGCCCGACTAAGCAGTTACAGTCGGCGCCGTTGCCACAGCAGGGCGCCGTCGCCGTTGCCCGACTAATCTATACAACGTCTCTTGGATTGACACGTCTTCTATATCCGTTAAAAAATGTTATTTTGTACCCATTCAATTTTTAGAATACAAAAATCATATATGGTGTAACGTTATACCAATGGACGTAAGTCATGCCATTCTTGGGCGCCCTTGGCTCTACGATTTGGATGTGGCAATTCAAGGTCGTTCTAATTCCTACTCATTTGTTCACAAGGGAAAGAAGATTCGCCTTCACCCCCTACCCCAAAAATCGATGGCTCCCAATAAAGAAAGAGCTGTGGTAGTGACCAAAGGATTAGATATTATTAGTCCCACAGTATTTGAACGGGCTGCTATTAGCGAGTCAGTTGTGTTTGTCGTTATCGTCCTCGAAGCCCTTCCAAACTCTACCATACCAATCCCTAATGAGGTTCGTCAAATTCTACAAAACTTTCAAGATATCTTCCCTGAATACCTTCCCAATCACTTACCACATTTACACGAAATTCAACATGCCATTGATTTTGTTCTAGATGCGTCACTCCCAAACCTCCCTCATCATAGGATAAATCCTACCGAATATGCTGAACTCCAGAGACAAGTTGAAGAACTCTTTCGCAAGGGATTTGTTCGAGAAAGTATGAGTCCCTGTACAGTATCAACTCTCTTAACACCTAAGAAGGATGGATCTTGGAGAATATGTGTTGATAGTAGAGCAATCAACAAAATTACCATTAAATATCGTTTTTCCATTTCTAGACTTGATGACATATTAGATATGATAGCTGTTGCCACAATCTTTTCCAAATTTGATTTAAAGAGTGGTTACCACCAAATCAGAATTTGTCCAAGGGATGAGTGAAAAACAGCTTTCAAGATAAAGGACGACCTCTATGAGTGGTTGGTCATGCCTTTTGGGCTTTCTAACGCACCAAGCACTTTCATGAGAGTTATAACCCAGACTTTACGGCCTTTCATAGGACAGTTTCTAGTAGTCTATTTTGATGATATCCTCATTTACAGTAAGATCAATAAGCAACATTTAGAACATTTCACACAAGTTTGCCTTACTCTTAGAAAAGAAAATTTGTTTGCTAACCTTAAGAAATGTTCCTTCTTCTCAGATAAAGTGGCCTTCCTGGGCTTTATTGTTTCTTCTGATGGGGTTTCTACCAACCCTATAAAAATTCAAGCAATTATAAATTAGCCAGAACCCAAATCCATCCATAAAGTTCGGAGTTTTCATAGTTTGGTCACATTCTATCGCCAGTTAATCAAGGGCTTTAACACATTCATGGATCACCTCACTAAGTGCTTGAAGAAGGGTGACTTCACTTGGTCTCCCGATACTGCTAAAGCTTTCAAACTCATTAAAGAAAGAATGACAACAACTCCCGTCATGCGGCTTTCTGATTTCTCCAAAGTGTTTGAGGTAGAGTGTGATGCGTCAGGTGTAGGCATAAGAAGAGTTCTTAGTCAAGAACACAACCCAATTGCATACTTTAGTAAAAAGTTGAATGATACCAAGCGACAATACTCTACTTATGATAAGGGATTATATGCCGTCGTATAGGCCTTATGCTATTGACGCCACTACTTGCTACCTCAAGAGTTTGTCCTCTATTCGGATTATGAAACTCTTCGGTTCCTTAACTCTCAGAAGAAATTAAGTACAGTCGGTGAATCGAGTATTTACAAGCTTATTCTTTTGTCTTAAAGCACAAGAAATGAGTCGAGAATCAAGTAGCCAATACCTTGAGCCAACGTTTGACCTTACTATTTGCTGTTCAAATTAAAATTGTTAGCTTTGAAAAACTTGAGGAAGAATATGAATCCTGTATTGATTTTAGCAAAATCTTCCTCTCTTTACAGTGTGGGCACTTGGACACCACGGATGGATTTTGTGAGGTCCGAGTTTTCAAAACATAGTAAATTCTAGTAATTAAGTTGATGTAATTAAATTTGGAATAAGTAAAATTTAAAAAATTAGAAAAATAACTTAATGCAACAAAACTGCAGGGCTGAACTCGCAGCAGGTTCGAGCCCAACAGAGGGTGCCATAAACAAATTACTCCGAAAAAGCCCACGCATGCCGCTCGCTCAAGCGCAAAGGAGGCGCTAAAACCAGAATGGTCCAGGCTCGCTATTCGTTCCAACCACCTAGATGGCGCCATTTCCTGATGACTTGCGCTCGCCGTGCACTCCAGCGCGTGCACGATTTTGTCCCACCGATCCTCAGTTTCATTTATAAAAAAGGGGAAGGGGGAAGGGTTTTAGGGGGGAACGACGAGCAGCATGAAGAAGAAAGAGAGGAAAAGAGGAGGGATTTTTTCGCCACATCCGGTCCGATCAGAATAAGAAAATCAGTAAATTAGGTTGAGGCAAGTGTACCCCAAACTTTATTTTTCTCTATTATTCCTTTTTGAGATCTCTATTTTGACATTTATACTCTAACTCTTTTTCTAAGATTTGCTCCGAACGATACATATTTCTCATGATTTATTAGATAGATTTCATATTTAGGCATTAATATGATGATGAATGGCTTTGATTTCGTGATTTGGCATGAATTTTGTGTTCGATTTACGTCCGGAAGCTTTGCCTTAAACCATAATTCGAAAATGGAAGTTGGAAATTATTGTAAGCTTTGAGAAATGAGATGAGAATGTTATTTGACACATTAGTTAAGTTTGTTTGATGATTTTTATCTTAGAATTTGTTCAAAGGCTATTCTGTCAATATCTAAGAGTTTCAGAAATTATTTGAACGTTTAATTTGTATGAGTTAGAAGTGGCCTTTGAGACAAGATGAGCTAAGACTAAGAATAAATAACAAGAATACCCTAAGTCAGTAAGAAAATTGGACCTAGGACTATTTTGTACTTAGGTAGGGTTCTCCGGCATACCGTAAAACGTTACGGTGGTAATCGAAGATAACTCCGTCCATAGAGTGATACGTAGTCCGCCTTTCCTCGTAGTGTTAAATTAGAAGGATAGAAACTTTTGAACTTTGAATGTTGGGAAATAAGAACCCTTGAACTTTGGCCTTGGATTGTGTGGAGTGAACACAATCTATCATTGATTATTCGCTCCCTCAGCTAGTAGGATCTACTAGCTCGGGTCCCTTTAGATAGTAAAAGTTAAAATAAAGGATAAGCGAGGTTTTGAATTGATCTTTGATTTTCGGCACGTGTTCTGATTTAGATTAGTAAAGGAACTATCCAAAGAAAAAATATAAGAAATAAAACAGGATTTTTGTCTCTGAACTTATGTTTTTAAATCATTCCATGCTTTCTCCTGTTTCTGCATGCCTTTTGTTTCTTAATCATGTCATGTCAATTTCCTTCTATTATATATATATATATGCTTATACGAGTTCTGTATATTTCTATTTTTATGGTACCTTACTGGGCTTCGACTCATCCTTATTGCTTTTGTTTTTCCCTTCCCAATTAAGATGAAACCTAATAAGAATGACCAAAGATAGGATTTGGCTAGAAGAAGCATGTGGAATTCGAAGGCTTTTGAAGATTTTGAATCTTTGAGGACTTGTGAATGTATATAGCCAGTATTGGGAATGAATGTTGTACATTATGATGATATAGAATGTTTTTGTACTTTGATGAATATATTGTTTTGCTTCAGCAGGTTGATTTATTGTTATAGTTGCTTCAACATTGTTTTTGATATTTGGATTTGTCTTAGTCCTAGATGGCATCTCTCTTAGATCCAATATGGTAGTTAGGAGTATTGTGTTGGAGTCATGGATGATATGACATTTGTTGATCCTGTGAATGTGTTGTAGATGTGTAGTGGATTTAATTTTGAGAATTGTCTATGTATATGTCTTGTACAAGTTGTATTTATTCAGGTTGTTTGTATCATTTTGGCCCATTTTTAGAGGAAACTCTGCCCGATTTTCTGCTGAATTAAATGTGTTTAAAATTGAAGCATTAGTTTTGTATGTTTATTGATGGAAGTCTATAGAGGATAAGGACCCGTTCTGTCACAGTTGGTATCAGAAAAATAGAGATACCTTGGGTTTGATTTGAATATTATGCGGAAGTTTAGGTTAGAATAAGATAGATTGAATAAGTAGATGAAAACATAAGACATATTGGATAAACTTCACCATTCCAGTCTGGCAAAGTGGGCCACCATCAAGCAGGATCAGGATGTTGTGTCTAAGAAGCTTCGTGTTCTAGTTAATGCTAAAGCCTGAATTTTGATTTGACAGAGTTACTTTTGTTTTGGATTTCAAAGTGAATAGAAGACGACAGAACTTGGAACTCTATGAGACCATAGCTATGGGTTATGAAGTTTGATTTGAGTCTTTAATGTAGGAAATTTGATTTGAAATCTGCTTTGAGGATAACAGTTCTGGGATAATTGAATTGCCACTAGTTTGTTTTGGATTATGACTATGAAAGGAATATTTGGATGGATCCTTTTGAGGCTTATTATAAGTGGATAATTGATTAAATATCTGAGCGAATGGATATTGTGCCAGGAGGATAATTTCATTTGGGTTCATACGGATATATA
>JAOVVI020005950.1:0-16024 GCA_028571085.2 Nepenthes alata
CGAACTCCCACTCGCTGCAAGCAAAGAGGATATATATTAAAAAGACACTCACTATGATCTTGCTCTTTCGAACCTTCACTTACTCTTTTAGAGGGATACACCTTAGCATATGAGACAGAATAAAGATCCTCCTAGACTCTAATAGAGTAAAAAGAAAAAAAATGAAAAAAGCCCAATTTGTTCCTCCATTATAGTTATTATGTGTGAGTCACATACATACATTTTGATAAATTTTGCTCTCTCTTGAATAGCCAAGGCCTTCAATTGAAGGCCCTCTTTTAGTTGACCTAGATTTCCTTTATTGGAGGAAGATTTTGCCAAATTTATTTTCAAATCTTCAAACCAATCAAAACCTAAAGTTCATATTTTTTTATAGATCTATGATATTTCCTTATCTTATATGTCTATTTTTTAAAAAAATTATTAAAATCTTGATATGCTTATAAATGTAAAATTGTAGGGCTAGAATTAAGTTTTCCGACAACACAAATAAAGTTTGGATAGGGAAAAATGGCCATTTTCCCTTTTTTCCCCTTTAACAACTTCTTTTCTAATAAACAATAACCAATAATTAATCAAAATAAACTTATATAAAGAATTTATCTTGAATTAAATTTTGATTATATATATAATTTAATCATATCAAATTACAATATAAAGTCCTAAAATAATTTCAAGCACACCACAACAAAAACAAAGATATTGAATAGATCCGAGAAGCAATCTCTTGAGAATTCTTGCAACGCTCATGTTCATATAATATTTTATATAACACACAATGCAAATAAAATTTTATAATATAGCTTAGTCAAAAATAAAATTTAATGAGTTTGCATGGACATGACGAGCGAAGGTTGAGATTTATCCAGGTTATATGTCATTATAGAGAGTTTTGAAGTGTCTTATTTAGAGGATTGACTTTATGCCCCTATGAGAATGCAACCGTACAATCCTACATAAGCATTACGATTGGTATCAGAGTTTGGACAGTTCAATAGAAAATTTAATATTATGTTTGAGTATCATTAGCCATCTAATAGCTAGGGGTAATATATGAAGTTACTGATGTGATACAGCTATAAAAGATTTATATTTTATGGATTGTCTAAGAAAAATTTTTATTTGAGATTTTCCTTTGATTTTCTATTTTGTTTGATTTTTAAAAAATATTTCTTTCTTAATTGATCCGTAAAATCTCTTATTCTCTTTGAAATCATCTCAAATCTCTTAGGCATCCCATCCCCTCTTCTTTTTTGGGCTTTTTTTTTCCTTTCTCGATTTTACTTTTTTTCCATCTTCTTAACTTTGCTCCTTAGGCCTCTAAATCTTTTGCATTAGGTGGAATCGTCATATAGAAAAGTAGCTCTTCTCTTATTAGAGCCCATATCTATAGATCTATTTCAATTGTAGCTTTAAGAGGCGGGCAACTGCTCTCTTGGAAGCTTAGTGTAGTGAGCCTTGAATTGATCAAATTGGTATCACCTCATCCCTTCCTACTTTGATCATCGCACCCCTTTTTTGCGGTGGTAACATAGAATTTGGTTGTTTGTAACCCTTGATATCTTCTAGTTTGTAAGGAGTTTTGACCTTGCTTGGTAGCTTGGTTATAGGGTTCTTTGGCTAGCTTATATCTCACATTTTTTGAGTACCTTACATATGATATTTTACATCCCGTCATGCACGAATTGGTTATTTAGCATCGACTAAAAAGTTATATTGGGCATTGATAAAATTATGCTAAATATCGATTAAATTATATTAGATATCGTTTTCTACTTTAAAAATTTTGACCATTTAAGAGCCCGACCCATTTGGGGTATTGGCTTCCCGATCCTTAACATGCATGGGTTAGGCACTTTAGCTTAGGCAAAAAAATATATAGGATGTTAGTAAAGCCATATTAGATGATTTGATGCTTAATTTGATTTTTTGCAAATCATAATAAAAAAACAAAAAGAGGAGAATAGGAATTTAAGAGGGATCTCTATGGCACTTAAATTGATAGAATGAAAATGTCATTATATTATATTTATATCATGTTGTATCAAAATTTAATCAAATTTAATAATATTATTTAACAAAAGGTAATGAAATTATAAAAAAAAACTTTTAAATAATATTTTAAAATAATAATTATCAAAAATATCACAAGTCTCTTAACTTTTTTTAATAAAAAAAATTTAGCTTAATGTTGCAACATGTTATGTGTTCTTAATTATATCATTATGTTTTAATAGTTATATTTATATAACCTTTTAATTTGTTTTCATATTTAGCTCAAAGTTTATTTGTAAAAATTATGTGAAAGAAGGTAAAAATTTAAAAGAAATTATAAAATAAAGATTTGAGAAATTTCTAGCAAAAATAAAATATAAACACTTTTTTTTAATTATTAAAAAATTTTACTCAATTGAAAATTTTAAAATGTTATACCAAAAGTATACAAAGTTGAAAAGCTAGGAATGTAATTGATAATCTTAAAATATTATGACAAAATTTAAAGCATACAAGTTAGATATATTATTGATTAAATTAAGATTTTGTATTTAAAGTGAGAAAAATGTTGGAATTTTATTGATAATTAATACTAAGCAAAAAGATTTTTAAAAATGGAAGAAGTGGAGAATTCTTTTGTATTTCTCCCAAATCATATGCTATCGAGAGGTAGAAGATTGAAGAGCCAGGGAATCAGAGATCGTCGGTGAGCGTTCTCTTTCGCTGTCCCCCACATCTAGTTCCCTAGGATTTCCATTTGTTATAGTCATCAAATTTTATACGGCATTGAACTATGTAAAATTTTAGGTTTTTAAGTATTTTTTAATTGTTCTATGTGGTATTTGGAAGCGTAGATCGAGGAAAATTCGAACTGAAGTAGTGGCAATTCTGTTTCGTTCTTGAACTTCTCTAATCTATCAGTGTTAGCGGGAGAGAGCAATAGATCTGAGAGCGCCATGGGGTTCTTCGTGACGACCCTAATTTTTGCCGTGATTGGGGTAATTGCGTCGCTTTTTACGATAACTTGCTGCAACAAAGGGCCTTCGACGAATTTGTAATGTTTCTTACTCTGATTATGTTATTTTTGTTGATTGCCATTAACATTTGTGGTTATTGAAATAAAAGCTTGGATTTTGTGACTTTTAATGTGAATAGTTTGTTTCAAGTCTGATAATTCCTTATCATTTGTTGTTGCTTATGATGAATTTTGTGCTTATTCTGTTCATTCTGCTGTAATGTCCAATTTTCGTGAGAAATTTGTTTGGATTTGGCTTGCAAGTGTGGTCACTCAGTCAAACTGTGAAATATTTCTTCCAATTAATTGTACCCGGATAAGCTAGTTATACTTTGACCATTTACTGCCCATATTAGGTTGTGCTGTTGAATTTTTCCCTTTTGTTTGGGTGATGAGTAGCAATACTAATTAATAGAAGAATAGAAACAGCAGATTCTATGAAATTGCAGGGGAGGAGTTGTAAATACTAATTAAAACACATCATAAACCAGTAGACAAAAAGAATGGAAAACAGAGAGAATGCTGAGTGTCATACTATAAGGTCCTCAAATTAGTGACTCCCACTTAGACTAATGCCAAATTAGGCCATTGGAAAACCAATCCACTGATATGATTTGCCAATTTTGGACCCACAGGGAAGTCTGCTGAATTAGAGAATTGAATCCCAATAGCATGACAGAATGTAGTTGCAACACCTCTCACAAGGGAAATTTTGAACAGTCGTGTAACAGAGCCACAGGACTGATCTTGTTTCACCCCAGATCTTCACTAATACAAGTCCATCGGTGCAGCAATCAACCTGAATAAAATCTATAAACAGACCGTAAGTAGTGAACATGCAATGCAATTAATATCAATGAGATTGACACTTGGCCTATCAATGCTATTAAAAAGCAGTTAGAGTTTTCAAATGGTTGGAAGTCTGTTTGAAAAGTGTGGATATTTGAATTCTTATCATGGAAATTGAGGTAATATAGATCAATGTAATACAGAAATGCATCAATAGAGTATAATCTTGAAAAGGATGTAGTTAGCTATTAATAAATCTATTGTTGCTATTAATGACATACTAATCTTAATAATAATGATCTTTTAGATATTAACAATTTAAAATACATTTGGTATTAATTTTCATTAAACAATGAGAAACACTAGATGGGAATGTAAATGTTGTCAAGAAAACAATATTTGTAGCTCCTCATATCAAGTGATACTATTTATTTTTATTTACCCCCAAAAGCTATTAGTTTATTTTCCGATGTATTAAAATATCGTTTATAAGGACTAAAAGCTCGGAAAAATTTAGTTAATTTGTAGAGAAAAGACAAAAGAAATACAAACAAAATTATATATCAAATTTCCTTATATTGTAAAATTCTTGTTCAAATCTGGCATACGATTTTATTTATATACTCATAAGCTTATGGGACAATGTTTCTATATTACCAAATTCTCCCCGCCCCCCAAAAAAAACGATTGTATATAGCAAAATTTGGAAAATTAAAAAAATTTATCTTTCTTTCATGTGGAAAAATTTAGAAAACATAGTTTTGATTTTTTTGGAGTTTTCTGAAGCACAGTGGAAAGATGAAAAACTGAAACGCACTTTTCCAACTAGAAGGCAGACATGTGAACAGGTTTTTCGGATTTTTTCTTTCTGGAAAGTTTTTTTTAGGAGACAATCTTATTTTCCACAACCGAATAGGTCCTCATTCAATCATCAATCAATATCTTCTTATCAGTTTAATTCAGTCACTGCTGTGTTTTTATTCCACATGAGCATGGTGGAGTCTAGTGTTTGAATCTCTAAGACTATAATCCCGTAATCTGAAGCATTTTTTTTCTTAAAAGGGCATTCCACAGCTTCAATTCAATCTACTAGCTTCTGAACTTGAGATCTAGGAACCTCTTTAATTTCCTGTTTTGGATCACCATGCAATTGTTTCTGCAGTGAGATTGGCTCACTTCTGGCTTCATATACCCTGACTGATTCTAGAGTAGTGGTCTTTATGAAACTGCATCTAGCCCTTTTTAGGCCAATATAACTTCTTCACTGTACAGTACGTTGTACATTACTTTAGGTTTCTGCTAAGCCTGGTTGACCACATCAATGAATTGATTGTGCATTGGCCACGTTACTGAAGTAAAGGAAGCCTTTATCATCCAAGTAAAATGCAGCCCTTCTAAGGTAGATTCTCCTAATTAGCTTCGATGAAACATAAACCTCCTCATCACCAGGTTAATATGTACTCCATGGTGGCCCTCATCCATCCTCAAGATGGCATTGTGATCTCCCATGACAAACCATAGGCCCATCAAAGTATTGGCAAATGACTGAAATTAATTTGACTGATGCATTCTTTGAGCAGTAGTATTCAGAGCATTGACAACTGAATATAACATGGAAATCAACCTTCAATAGCTTTCACCTTGCAATGCACTACTTGAACCACTTATATAGGACACATTAAGATTATCTTTATCTCTAATCACCCAATTACGGCCATTTTTGCATAGTGGTAATTATTTATCAACCCCATATCTCAGCACTAGCAGTAACAATCTTGTTAAACTGTGCAGCTTTAGCTTTGGATTCTAAAATCTCTTCTTATTTTTTTTCTTTGTTCCTGAAACAGATTCTATCAAATATTTTTTATTTTACATGATCACATTATCAATAATATGCCTTATTCTATTTTTCTTTTGAGGCTTATACAAGCCTCTTATATTAAATAGGGCCAAATCCCTGACCAGTCGAGGGGCTGTGTTTGCGCACTTTGCCACCACCAGCTATTATATCATGAACTGTGAAATTAGATTGAGCTCCTCCTGTATTATTAGCATTCCTGCTCTGGAACTTGCCACTGCCTTGAGCAGATTGTTCTGAGAAGATCCTTTCCTGCTGTTCACTATACGCCATTCATTCTCTAGCTTTGTCTCAGCACTTGAGTTTTGTTGCCCTTGATCCACCTTTGGACCCATATCTTCTTAATTTTATTTCAGTTACAATATCTTCTTACAGTTGGGTCAAGGAAACAGTGAATAATTCTGTAACAACATCTAGCAAATGATAACAAAGAAAAGGCTTGCATTAATTGACAACCGGATAAGCAAGCTTCACTTCATTAGGACATTTCACCAAAATCTCTTTTGTAGGCCTTGATTCTTTTCTAATTCAGCCATAACCATAGTGTTTTGTTTGAGCAGTCATCTCTTCCATACAGATGACTGCAATCACAATTTGGGGATGTTGACCTATTTTCACATCTTCCTTAATATAAAATTAGTAGTCATTCTTTGAACATAAATGGCTTCAAGCTGAATAATACCATTCTCTTTTCCATAACCATCTTCTTGACCTTCGATTTGCAAATTTGAATAACAAGTAGCCACCTTCATGCATGTAAGTTATGTAAGCTTTGCACACGCCCTCAGCTTTGACATATTTCTCCATGCAGGGAAGGGACTGAGCGTCCCACACATACCCGGTGAGAAATATTTCCAATACTTCATCTCAACAATGACCTTCAAATTAGAGTTTGGATAATATAATTGCAAAGCAATATCAAGAATTCAACTTGAACCAAGGAGTGAGACTTCTCTGACTTCTTGTGTATTCCCGTAACATAACATCAACACAAATTTCCTTAGCTACTTGATTCTTGTGTGAAGACCTTACACTATTATCAGATAGGTTGCTCTCTGTCAGAATCCTGGAGAATCACTCTTCCCCTAACTTATTCAGATGATTGCCTCTTCAAATTTTATCATTCATAAGCAAATTCTTGGGTGCAGACATTGATATGCCAGGCGGTTCGTTTTCTGACCGTGTTTCAACATGGAAGGAGGGGTGGCTTATTTAACCAGAAATATCATCGAGAGAATCAAACTCACTTACCACTGTCCTAGATTTGTGTCTACTCTTAATGCTGCAAAGTTGTTAAATCCAAAGCACTCTTGTCAAAGTTAGAGCTAGTAAGAGAGGCTTACATGGTTACAATCAGTGATACCTCTTTGAAAAATAATGCTTCTTAGCAGTTTGTATACCCATCGATCAAGCTTAGTAAAAATTTTATAGTTGTAACATTCCTAAAAGACTCGCAAAATATATTACCTTTCCCCCATGTTCAGTTGTAATACTCTCTTTTGCGGAAAAATCAACTTTCTTTTTGTACAATGATCCAGTGTGCAAGGCTTGTACATCTTGGATCTTAATTTAAGATTAGATGTATGTGATTTTATCCTTGCATTATAGAATTGTTGTTTTGGTGGCTTGAACCAATAACTTAGGTCAAATGGATTAATTTTATTATTACATTAAGGCTCACCCTTCCCCCCCCCCCCTCCTTTGTCTCTCCTTTTGCACCATGGTTACAATTCATCAGGAGATGCCTTCATGACACTTCAACATCTGTCTCTGTCCCTCTATCTCTAATTGCTATAGCCTATGGCCTAATTTTAGGCTATATGGCCAGCGTGTCTTCACTTCTTTCATTACCTATATTATTTGGTTATCACCATAATAACTAGATTTCATGGCAAACCTTGTTGTAATGGTAAGATTTCAAGGATCATTTTAGTTTTTGAGTTTATGAACTTAAACAGAAGTACTTACGTATTTATTATAGCTATGGCTTATCGTCCCAACTTTTAAATCATTTCAACTTGAATGATTTTGTTTTTATTCCATTTGGTTTTTGTCTCTTTAGCTTATAAGTGATATATGAGAACTATAACTTGACTTCTCAACTTTTTATTTTTTAATAAATTTGTGAGTATGTTTCTTGGAATAATATGGAAAATCATTACAAATATTTGTTATTACGTGTTATCTAATCATATATTGAAGTCCCTCTATTTAGAGTTTTCTTGTTATTGTCAATCATGTTATTTTATTGTCACCCTACCCTTTGCCTGTAGAAGAATCCATTTTGTATCTAAACCTGGTTACAGTGGATTTTTCCCATGATTGTGGAAGATAAGAGTTCTCTTAGACTCTAAATTTCCCTAAAGCACAAGAAGACATATCATTCCCAAAGATTTTTCACAAGAATAAACAGTGTGCATGGTTTTGTAAGAATCAGCCCTAGTGAAAATTTTAAAGAAATAAATGTTGAGTAACCTTTTATCAAAGTTGGGTGATGGGAAGGTTAAGCAAGCCAACCTGTACAAGATGGGGGATTAAAAAACAATTGTCCAGATAGAGAAGCATAATAGGGAAAGAAGGATCATGGAAAGAAGAACAGGGAAAGAATCAATTCGGAAAATTCCTTGAATTGGTCCCCTCAGGCCCATGAAAAGACTGAATTACAAGGGGAAACTCTAAAATGAAGAGCTTTTTTATTTATTGTGTTGTTTGTTTGAACATGGATTGTCATTTATTGCTTTCCCTTTGTGGTGGTCTGCAGTATCAATCCATATGATGGTAGACATTGTGTTTTCTGTCATTCTTTTCTGCCCTTGCCAAATTCTTTTGGAAAATGCTCTATCTTCTTAATAGGTTCTGTGGTATAAAAAAGAGTGAGGACTAGGACAGTTCTCTTTATTTTCCTAATGTTGCACGTTCTGTGAGGCATTTACATGTTTATTGGAGCATAAACCGTGTAGAAATTGTAGTAGTTCACATGAATGGATTCCTCGTCAAGCTAGTTTAGAGGTTTCCAGTTGTATATCTTAAGTCTTTTGATATTTTTAAACCCGCAAAACTAAATATGCACATCACTGTGCTTTGCTTCACTTCGAGCATCTTTGCTGTGTTGTTAGATTTCATATTCTTTTTTTTCAGCTTGCCATTGTCTGATGTGTTTTCATGATACAGGTTCCATCTTACATTGATTTGTACAGCAACTGCTTGTTGTTGGATGATGTAAGTCTGTTTTTCATGTACATTGTTATTCTGCTTTAAAATTCTAAATGAATACTGCATAATATGCATACCAGAGTAAGTATGATTCCTGAAATGGACCATCCATAAATCCTCAAATTAACTCTTTTGACCTCATTTCTTTTTTTTTTTCATTTCAAAGTGCTACAATGTAGGACTGGAGACATTCATGCTTATGTTCACCTTGATCTCACATGACCCTTTCAACCCAAGTACAATGCAAAGGTCCTCGTGATTTATTTTATTTTTATTTTTTATTTTTTAATTTTTGGAGAGGGAGGCTGGTGTTGTAATTCCCAAAACATAGATATATGCATTTACTCCACCCTTTCTTTTGCTTTCCATCCTTTACCCTCATAAGGGGTGATCCTTGGCTCATTATCTCAAGAACAAGCTCTTCATAATGAGTAATGTTGTGCACCGTCTAATCCCCTCCAAATGCTTTAATATAGGAGTCTCATGTACATGGATAACGATATTTTGATTCGTATATGCATCATTAAATTCCGTATTTTCCCCCTAGCTATATTACCTTATTATCCTGCTATCTATTAGAAAACTTCAGGCTATGTTTGGCATATCTTTTGTAATAGCTTTTGGAAAGCTAGAAATCGGATTTTCATTGAAAAGTTATCTGAAACTCTGATAGAGGTTCTTTATGAATTGTGAATTTTTTTGACAAGTTTGTTTTACTTGAAAGAGCTTTTCACAAATTTACTAGTTATAGCTTTTTTTTTTAAAAGAAAAAAAACCACTATTGAAAATCACAAAATAAAACCCCTTAATTCGCTTCGTGGAGATATGAGTGGTCTTATTATCTTGCTGTCATTTGCTTGTGTAGGTGGGCAATTGTGTATCTTGCACAACTGAATCCCCTCATTGTCCCAATTCTAAACGAAGGGGAGTAAGCTGCTTTGAAAAGAGCACTCTTAGGTAAGTCAGTCGTTTATTCCGCAGTTCATTATTGTCTATCCTTCTCGTGTAGGATCTGTATTTCTTATTTGGTGTGAAGAACATCAAAATAAAATTTCATATTTCCAGTTATCTTTTTTTCTTTTGTCCCTCCCTCGAGTATTTTCAATCTTAAACTATGTTGTTCTACTTAAAGAGTTCGAAGACTTGATAGTGTGAATGATATATTTTTTTTAACTTCCTTTTTCAGGGTTCCATTTAGTCGGAGATTTTATACTATGATGAACATACAGCATCAAATGGGGATACATTTATCTTCTCATAATTATCTTACTGTTATTTGGAAATATTATGAATAATTTTCCTCAAAATATTATCATACTTGGATATTGATAAAGTAAAAGTAAACATCATTTACAGAAAAAATCTCAGGTGGGGTTTGGTATAGTTGGTGCTACTTGTTTTGATGTTTGAAAAACAAAGAGAAGAATTTAAAAATAAGAAATAAAAAAATAGAACTTTTTTTTTTTGGTAATAAAAAAGAAAAGAAGAAAAGAACATAGCGCTATAAAACTTTAAGGAGCAATATGATATTTTATGGGTATATGTTTTTAATTTTAAAGAACATTTCGAGTGAAATATGATTAATAATTACCTGATCTCATGTGGACAGCTGCAGAATTTATTTGCAAGTGGACAGCTCGGACTCACGTGAATTACAGAATTCATCCGCCGCAAGTAAATCACTTGATCCCACAGAGAACTACCTCCTTTGTTATTGATTATTCTGCCATTGGGTTAAGTCACATAAAACCAAACTTAAGTAATTGCCCTGGTCTACATTAGATTAATGAAGTAATAGACTTCATTTGCTTGTTAGTTTTGTATTTGCTATGTCTGAATGTTGATGGAATCCTTAAAACTGTATAACAAGCTCTTCTTGGCTATTTACTTTATGACAAAAAAGGTTGATCCATTTTGAGGTATTACTTGAAGTCTGAATTTTGCATTTTGCTTCCACCTAATTTGGTTTTGCCACATGCAGAATCTGCCTAAGTACAAAAGCAGAATCGAATCAAGATAGATCATAGGTGGAGTTCATCTATACATGGTAACAGAATCAGCACTGATTTTTATGTAATTAGGAAGTCCAGTTATTCAATGAAAACGACAACCGTCCTAAGAAAGAACTGTCGGAATAAGGTGTGCTAGAATGTCCTTTAAACACACGGGCAATAAACGATGCAAGTCTAACGCTATCCGAGATGTGATATGATATGATCCCATAGCTTTACTCCTCGGCACCCAAAATTCACATTTCCATTTCAATTCCAACCGGAAATCAAAACTTTACTCAACGATCTAGTCGTCCTGTGAGTATAAAACTATACAACGAGCAGATGAATGCTACAGCAGCCGGAAATCTGTCCACTGATTACTCAATTTGCAACAGAAAATATGAAGTTTAACCCTTGCAGCATAGGAGCCTACTTATATGTCCAAATAAAGAAGAAGAAGAAGAATGTGTTAACTAGGGCTCGTCAACCGCTTATTTTTGAGCACTTGTCAGCAGCACTTGCCGAGGCCTCTCGCTTCTGGCATCTTCTCCTCAACATCTACGCGAACACATCTCAGAAATCCAGCAAGAGCAAGACTTGCTTTTCATCCAAAGCATAACATGTTACGTTTCATCACAAATATAAGATTCCTGTAAAGTAAGACTCCTTTGTATACATTCGCAAGTTAAATTTCAGATCAAATGAGCACAAGTAAACAAAAAGTAGTGTCTACGTAGAACGACGACCCCATCGCGTGAGAGCAAGGGAAAGAGTGAGAGAAGAGCCGCCGAAAGGCCCCCCCGGGTTCCCGCTTAAAATGGGTCCGTTTCAGCTTTTTAATCTCACAACTGGTCGTAACCACCAGAAACCTCCGCCAACGTGGCGGTCGGCGGTATGAATGCTAGCCGCACCCCGCCCGGCTGCCCCTGGCTTGAGATTTAATTTTTACCATCTATTGACAAATTGCACTTACAGCCACCGATCACCGCAACATCCAGCCGTGCAAGGGAGTGCATTGGCATGGTCATCGCCGGGTGCACTCTCGGGCGTGGTTGCCATTTAAATTAGCAGTGCAGGGAATTATGTTGCACTTGGGCACACCCAGAAGGCTTTCTTTTTCTCTTTTTCCTTTTCCTTAGTTCGTGGAAAAATAACGATGACCTAATTACCATTAATATCAGATAACTTAAATGTTAATTAAAAATCCTATTTTAAATTTTTTAAATATGCAAATAAAATTATATTTTCAAATATGTATATGTAATTTATATTAATTTAATAATTTATTTATAAATATTTAAAAATGACAAATAAATATGGTTATAAGTTGGGTTAAAATTTTATAATCCATTGATTAGAAACATTTATATTTCAAGAATTTATCAAAAAAATATTTTTATGATATTACTGTACAACAGGGATTTAAAAAAAATAATAACCTTATTTTATGGCTAGTAAAAAATTCTATAAGATATATTTTCAATATTTTATAGTTTTACAAGATTCAATTTTAAGATCTAACGAGCATCTAATTTTTATTTTTAAACGAACATATTTAAACACATTTTTTTTAAAAGTTTTAATTTCTGAAAAACAGCCATATATTTTATGTTATGCCGAGATACACGTCAACTCTGGCCAAACCAGGTTGTCATGTAAAATGAGTTGGGCGACGTTACAAATAGACGTATGTATGCCTCAGGCAGCGACCGGTTATCTGTCATAGGTGGCAGCCTGTTTCTGGTGCGCCAAGCCAAGCTACGCGGATGGACATGCTAATCCTATCAATTTCCTGAGACAACTATCTGGAAAAAGAACAGATGAATATGAAAAACTATCCCGACTAAATCATTGTCACTTGCAAAAAGATAAATCCTTCTAAATGGATTGCTTTTCTATTTTCTGTACGGTTGGCCACCTTTGTAGCGGCTCTTCACACACACAATCCTTTCATGTCTCAGAAATCTCGAAGAATGATTCAGCAATCCAGCTCATTGACCTCCATATTTACCCTTCCATGGCAAACGGCAATGCTGCCCTCCCCCCCTCGATTTCTTATAAATCACCCGAAGCTCTCCTCATTTTTCATTCTAAACATAAGACCACAATCCGGGGTTGTTTGTGGAAAGCCTCCCATCTTGCTTTTGCATGAGAGGAGATAGAGATACTCCATCCTTCTTTTATATAATCAGGGGTGCAAACCACCAACAAATTTTCATAGCCATTCTCTTCCTTTCTCTGTGGCATTCCTTTTTCACCAAATCGCTGTGAAATCATTGTACAACTAGTAAAGGTTACCATATTTCTTCCTATGGATATCGAACATCGTGATCTCATGCAGCCTGGGCCTGAGCCACTATGGAAGTTGATATCTGTGGCGTCCATTGCGGCCGGAGTCCAATTCGGTTGGGCTCTCCAGCTATCCCTATTGACCCCATATGTGCAGCTGCTTGGTGTGCCTCACATGTGGTCCTCCTTTATATGGCTATGTGGCCCCATATCTGGCATGTTTGTCCAGCCTATTGTTGGCTATTCTAGTGACCGAATGCAAACAAAGTTCGGGCGTCGGAAGCCTTTCATTGCCGCCGGCACCGCCCTCATTTGCCTGTCTGTGTTGCTTATTGGATACGCCTCAGACTTTGGACATTCAGTGGGTGATGATCTCGCCCAAAGAACCAAGCCTAGAGCAGTTGCCATCTTTGTTGTAGGGTTTTGGATCCTGGACATTGCAAATAATATGGTGCAGGTAAGAAAACAGTTTTGTTGACAATTTCATCTCGGATTTGTAATTATCTTGTAAAATTTTACCGGAGAAAATGATGATTTGGTGGATGCAGTTGACTCTGCTATTTTGGAACCTAATAAAGACTACATGCACGCAATCTCATCTTCTGTCAAATAGATAAATTCATTAATTCGAATTCATAATTCTAAAACTTTCACGCTTATCGTTTGTTGAAGAAATAAATAAAGTGTGACCAATATAATTATTCAATATTCATCAAGACAAAATGATTCTAGCATGCCGTGTTCACCGTATCATCTATTTTGATATGACAGGATCCAAGCAGAGCATTTTTGGCAGATCTCTCAAGGCATGATCACAGAAAGATGAGAGTTGCCAATGCAGCATTCTCCTTCTTCATGGCAATCGGCAACATTTCGGGCTACGCCGCAGGCTCATACTCAAAGCTCTATAAGATCCTACCCTTCACAAAAACAGATGCTTGTGACATCTACTGTGCTAATCTCAAAACTTGTTTCTTGATTGACATTACATTCATCCTTATCCTGGTCATCTTCGCACTAGTAACGGTCTCTGAGCCCTCTTCCAAACCCAACCCAGACCACAACGACCCATTTTTCGTGCAAGTTAAGACGGCATTTAGGAGCTTTGGGAAGCCAATGTGGATGTTGTTCCTAGTCACGGCTTTGAACTGGATTGCGTGGTTCCCATTCTTGATGTACAACACAGATTGGGTTGGCAAGGAGTTATATGGCGGGTCAGTTGATGGGAATCCTCAGCAGGTGAGTTTGTATGACATGGGAGTCCGGGCTGGGTCGCTTGGGCTCATGCTCACCGCAGCTACTTTAGCGATAACGGCACTCACTATTGACCCGTTGTCGAAGTTCCTCGGTGGTGGCAAGAATTTGTGGGGGATTGTGAATTTTGTGCTGACGACTTGTTTAGGGATGACAGTCTGGGTGACCAAGAAGGCAGAGCTTTCAAGAAGATCCAGCCCTCCATACTCGCAACCAGCTGCTAGTGTTAAGACTGCTACTTTAGTTCTTTTCGCTGCCACCGGTATTCCGCAAGCAGTAAGTAGTCATCCGTAGTCTCACTAGGTTTCATGACGAACTACTTGGATTTGTATATACCTTCTCATTTGTCATTGCTTTATCTCTTTCTACGTCGTGCTATCATTGTTGGTTCCGTTATATCTAGCACTCAATTCATTCAACGTAGCGTTGACGTAAAGCTGGGGAAGTGCTAAATTCCATGCGGAAGTCCACACGCGACTGCCGATGCTTTGTATATTGAAGTGTTTAACCATTTGCCTGTTTGCATGAAACAGATTACGTTTAGCATTCCATTCGCTCTTGCGTCGATGTTTTCATCTGATTCTGGTTCTGGCCATGGTAATGCTTTCCCCCTTTCACCGCGAGAGATATCAGTTTCCATCGCAGTGGGTATCCCACTATGAACGTCTCAATAACTTCTTGTGCATGTGCATTTCAGGGCTTTCATTGGGGGTCATGAATTTAGCCATTGTCATTCCGCAGGCAAGTACTCAGTCCCATCTTTCTTTGAGACATCATACCATCTCATACTCCTTCTAACAAAAAGACATTGTTTTGCGTCGCGTGCTTACCTCAGATGCTCGTGTCGATGATAAGCGGACCTCTGGATGCAGCGTTTGGAGGTGGCAACCTACCGGCCTTCGTGTTGGGAGCTGTTTCCTCGGCGCTGAGCGGCATCTTCGCCCTCACCATTCTTCCTAATCCGAGCTCCAACTCCTAAATTCCAGCTACATAAATATAGCCATTTTGATATACTATTTGTTTCCTATACTTCTAAGGGTGTGATAAATAATGTATGCAGAAGTTGATCATTGTGCTGTATTAATCATATGACAGTTTGAGTACTGATCCGGCTTTTTCTTTTCTTTTCTGATGTAAATTTCATTACGATGAATTAATTTATTATTTACAATAGTATTGTTAAATTTATCCATTCCGT
The DNA here is from genome assembly GCA_028571085.2 of Nepenthes alata. Taxonomy (NCBI): domain Eukaryota; kingdom Viridiplantae; phylum Streptophyta; class Magnoliopsida; order Caryophyllales; family Nepenthaceae; genus Nepenthes; species Nepenthes alata. The sequence goes on from JAOVVI020005950.1 coordinate 15,606, forward strand.
CAAAATTACCAATTAATAAAAGTTACTTAGCATATTCATTTATAATAAACTAACTAATCAAATTCATTTCGTTCAAATTCATAGTTCGTAGTTACCAAAAGTTACAAACAAATCATGGGTATTGCGTAATAGAAAACCTTATAACCGAAGCAGATTTTAACTATACTTTATTATAAAAAATTATATATATTTATATATTTTATAAGTATACTATACTATACTGAACTATTAATTTTAGTTTTATTAGAGTCACGGGTTAAGTTTATTTGAGTTAAACTAATTTAACTAATAAGTAGAACTTGAATTTGATTTTATTATCACAAAATTAATTATTCGAATCTAAATATATAAATACTTAACTTTTTATGTTGTATATTTAATTATAAGTACTTTTAAAATATATATTAATTACGTGTTAT
>JAOVVI020005951.1:0-16024 GCA_028571085.2 Nepenthes alata
TTAACTTGAGATAGATAGCAAGTTTGGTCGATAACTTGGTTGCTTAGGATCTCTTCGATGCCGCATGCTGGCATAAATTTTATTTTGAGATGTGGAATCAACATCACTACTTTAAAAACAACTAAGTAGGTCATCCCAGAATAGCTTTGTATATCACGGGTAAGTCAACCACCAGGAACGTGAGCATATAGGATGTCAACTTTGGATACGTTCCTTGCATGACCTCGAACTAGATAGTCCCCTAGACCAAAATAGGTTCGTTATCAAGTCAGTATAACAGTCCCTCGGTTAGTCTCATTTGATCATTTTTTAGTACTAGCTTAAAATAGTTATTGAGATATAGTAAATTTTTAAACTTCTATTATCAATAAAGACTCGTCTCAATTGGCAGTCGAGTGTACCATCTAAAACGAATGCAGATCCAACAAGATGGACAAAATACGGAGTTATTACATGTATCATATCGTCATCGCTAAAACTAAAAACATTATTCCTAATTCCTATCATCTACTTTTTGTTGCTAATGGTTTTTTCTAAGTGGTCTAGAATGTTATTCCTAGGTGATCTAGTCGATACCATGTTAACTACTCCGTTCGCAACCTGGTTGCATCACTACTTGTGCTGGCCATGTAATATCCTAAATTTTTATCTGATTAATTTGGAATAATTTATTATTTTTGATAATTTAGGTGTGATAAAAATTAATTAAATATTATAAAATTTTAAAGGATATTTGAATTAGTTGGGCGAGCACCCAAAGTGCGCCCATGCTGTCGCTCGAGTATTGATTTGATTTTAGAATAAAAGAAAAGGAATATTTATAATAACAATAACAATAACGATAATAAAAACAACAATAATAACTGTAATAATAATAATAATAATAATAACAGAAAACAGGGATTTTGGGAAGAAAAGAGAGGAGAGAGAGAGAGGGAGAAGAGAGAGAGAGAGGAGAGATTGAGGCTCTTGAGTTCGAATCCGACTTGGAGCTAGTTGGAGAAATAATAGATCGAGTCGAGACAAGTGTACCAATACCCTTTTTGTTCTCTCTTTTTAATTTTTTTTCTATCCCCATCAGGTATTATTGACCCGATACATGACTGTTACACATATTTTGTGAAACCAATGACTTGGGTATAGAAATTTATCAATTTGTTATCCAAATCATTATTTTTACATGGTTTTATACATCCCGAAACCCTAACCCCGCACCCAGATGCCTCACCCTCCAATTGTTGGGACTTTTGCATAAATTTGCTCTAGAATATCATTACCCACATCTTATATATGCTAATTTATCAATTGATTATCCGATTTGATAGTTTTATGTAAAATTTCATTCATCTGAACCCTAATCCACGCTCGGATCATGTTTAACCAATTATTTTGAGTTTTATGCATGATTTGGATTTAGATAATGAAAACCTATGTCTTGAATATGGTTATTTACTGATTGGATGCCTGATTTTCCAAGTTTTGTCCGATTATATACATACGAGACCTTAAACCCTCGCTCGGCATTGTTCACCTGAATTACTTGGGATTGTTGCATATTCCACTTTGTTTAATTGGTATTTAAATTACATATACTTGTATATACTCAATTGTATGTTCTGAAAATATTATTGTGAACTGTTTGTGAAGGAATTATCATCCGAAAGCTCTAAAATTACATTTGGCACGATATGCTAAGGATTTTCTAATTGTTCCAAAGTATCATATTAAATTATGTATATGTTTAAAGTCACGTAAAGAGTTAAGCCACAAGAAATGATTATCTGTATCTGTATATAAGAATTAAGTAAGATATATAAGTATACAAAGGGAATGCCATAATTTGATATATGTATGATTCGTTCTCCAAGAGTGAAAATTTTGTGAAAAATATTTGGTGGACTTTCTCTCAAAGAATAAGAAATGGTGAAACCTGAACCATATATTTGTATTTTAGAGTGTAATATCCCCAGGCATACCATAGGTATCATAGTGAAAACTTAAAGATTATCCTGACCGTATATTGTAGCATGTAATATTCATTGACATGTCTTAGGATATTACTGTAAAAGAATGATGACTGTCTTTGGATCATGGGAGACATGGTAGCATATGTGATATGACCCCATATATTATGTTAAAGGTATACAACTCGCCACAGGGTATTAAATTGCATGGTTATGTGCTTTAGAATGTGTAGAAACAAACACATTTATTTTCTCGTTCTCTTGTACCATTAGTCAGTAATGTCTACTGGTCTTGATCCGTAAAGATTAAAAAATTTATACATATTCTAGAACCCTAAGAGAAGAAAGATAAAATATTAAAAGTTATTTATATTTTAAAAATGTATTTGTTCATATTTCATGTTATGCATTATATATCATGTTCTTATCTCCTTTCCTATTCTATTTGAATATATTGTATATTATTCTTGATTATATTACACTTACTGAACATTTGGCTCATTCTTTACTACTTTTTCTTGTATTCAGATGAGCACAAATTTATACCCGATGAGACAGAGTAGAGATTAGAAGATGGCTAAGCTTGGGACCTAGAAGATCATATTAAGGATTTATATTTTGTAGTTTTGTATACATTATGAGAATTTGTATATATAGTTTAGTTGGGCTTGATGTATATTGTATACACATGACGGATGATCTGATAGTATAGTCCGCTGTGTATGGATATCTATTTATGTTTTCGTAGGTTATTGTGCTCTGTATCAGGTACCTAGTTGCATATCTCCATATCCGATATTGTGTTCGGATACCCAACGTTGGAACCATGAACTTAATTATGGCATTTGGATTCTGTGATGATTGTTGTGTTGCGTGATGAATGCGAGAGAATTTTTATGGATTTTATAGGATGAGGAGGGGAGTTATATAAGTTTCTGTATAGTCTGGCGTCCGTATTACAGATGGAACCTTGTCGGTTTGGATATAGTTTATCATAATTGGTATTAGAGAGAAAGTGATGCCTTACGTTTGATTTGAATATTATATGGAAACTTAGGTAAGAATAAAAAAGATTGAATAAGTAGATGAAGGTATAGGATGATTAAATTAGACCGAATAGTTGTAATTATCCTAATCAAATAACTTTGGCTAGAACTAAGTTAGGATCGGTGGTTAAATTTAATTATCTATCCTACATTGTTCTAGTTAGTATCCTACGAGCGACCTAACCCATGTTGTTTGATTTCAGAAAGGATATTAGCAATCGCAATGGCTCCTAGACGAAGGTCTATTCATGGTGGTGGTTCACCACGAGGTCAAAAGGAGGAGTTGTAAGGAGGTGCCGTGAGATTTAAATTTGATTGATGTCGATTTAGTGTTCGAGTTGATTGGTGTCAATTTGAGGCCTAGGTTAATCGATTTTAGTTTAAAATTTATGTTTGATCGGCTTTGGAGACACTTGAATAACAGATCAAGTATGACGGATAAGGTGAAATTAATAGCTCGAGGTCAAAATAACTTGGAGTAAATTTCTGGTGTAGCGAATCCAAGGATGCTGATTTATAATCAATTTCGCAATGATTAAATGCCTAAAATATTTGGATAGCTTGGATCTCATAGAGGTTGAGATATGGATCCTAAGAATTAAGATGGCATTGACGGTGATTCAATGTTTAGAAGAAGATAAAGTAATGTTGCCCCATATAAGATAGAAGAGGAAGTCAACCTTGGGTGGTTGATGTGAAAATAATTATAAGTCAGAAGGATAAAGAGATATCGTGGAATATGTCCATGAATGCTTTTATGGATCATTATTCTTCCCGACGAGTTTTGAATGTATGATTCTAGTTGTGGATAGTTCGGCCACATGATCAAGGATTGTTCTTATCCATGGATTGGACAGTGAAGAAGTCTAGTACCTTAGATCAAAATTTTTTGGTGATGACCTGAGATGTAGAATGTCGTCTACCGTGATGGAAGGTACGATTCATTGGTTTGACATTATAGCACATGTATCGTTTTTGGATCCCGAATCTATATCTTCATTCGTGATTCCTAAATTTATTCATTTATTTAAGGATCTAGGCTTGATACTGGCGGTATTGAGGTCTATGATGTTTCCTTGGGTCTATAGGTATGATTGGTTAGGTTGATGTGATTTATTTTATGGCACCAATCTTTGTTATGATATTAGTAATGATTTGGTTGGTGAGTAGCCGTGTGGTATAGATTGTGTTGGTAAGGATATTATACTTTTCGATCGGGTTGTGAAAATTTGGATATGAGGCAGAATTGGTCAAGGTACTAGGAAATTATCATCGATTTGCCTACAGATCATTTGATGAAGATATGCGTCTAGTTTATTTAGCATATTTGAGGATGTTCTTGGGGAAAAAAATTAGGTTGATTGATCTTTTAATCAGTAATTCGAGGTTATGTCAGAATCAATACTGATTTTTTTAAGAATTTTATTTAGGATCGAGGAAGCATCGATTAGGTTCTGCTGTGGGATGCTTTAGAACCTTTGAGATGAGTAAGGTGAACCGATAAGGTTGTTTATGGATGGTTGAAATTTTGGTTGTTCGGGAATGAATGGTTTGATAAATGAACACTGTAAGCGAATAGATGAATCATCTGACTTTTTGCCAAGGTGTGGAGCTTTCAAAGGCTGATCTGTAACCAGAATGTTTTCAATTGTAGATGAATGAGAGTTGTGTTAGTAGCAACATTCAGAATTAAGACACAGTTGTTACAAGTTCTGGTAATGTCATTTGGGTTTGTAGATTCATTGGCATATTTGTAAATTTTATGGGTTAGATCTTTCGACTATATTTGGATCAGCATTGTGATGGCCTCATCAATGAATTCAAAGAATCATAGGAAGTGTGAACTTTGTTTGAAGACTATGTCATGGATTAGGAAGGCTATTAACCGTGTGTTTGATTGAGGTTAGAGTGTGAGTTTTGGTAAGGGAAGATATTGTATTAGGCATGCAGATTCTTTGATTGTATAAATGTGGTCCTGTAGAGATTTGAGCGATGCCGAATTTAGGAAAGACTGATTGATGTCGCGTAGGTGCACAATTTTCTTGGCTATAGCTGAATCTGATAAGATATCTATTAGTTGTCCCTCAAGGATTTACAATATTCGCGAATCGTTTGACTTAGAATCGATTAGTATCCATCAGAATGAGATATGTGGAAATAACCTTCAAGGATTAAATGATAGATTGTCGACCATATCATTTGGGTTGATTCTTGATGGATCAAGTGTATTATAGTAGAATGTGATGCTTTTGAGGAAGATTTAGAATTATGTTCTTCCTACATCATATGTGGGTAGTTGCCCTTTTGATTAAGTGGGGGAGAAACCTATGATCAGAATCACTCTAACCGTGGGTTGGAGTTAGTAATTAAGGTCTCTAGTCTAAGGACTTATAGGTGTTGTTTCTGCAGATGATTATTATCTAATGATTTTAAGAGTCTAAATAGTTGTGTCTTAGAAAGAGATAATCGTATGACGGTGCTAGCGGATAAATCTACTAAGAAGATGAATCCTGGTGTCTTTTAAGAAAAATGGGTATTAGTACCAAAAATATGATGATTGGGAGCCTTTATATTTGTGGTGTTTTTGACATTTCATAGGAAATGTGGAAGTCAACCGTGAGTTGGTTCTAATACTTGGGTTAATGGGATGTCGTATTCTTGAATTGGAAAACAGAATTATATTTAAAGTATTGGAGCTATGAATTTATGAGATGAGAAGTCCTCGTGGTTTTGTTCAGGGTTGTTAGAATAATAAGGACTCTGGGTGTTTGGATAATTGTGAGTTAGCTAATAAGGACGACCCATTTATTGTGAACTTGGATGGTACAATCAGATTGATTAAGTTGGCTCGTTAGTATGCCAATAAGATAATAATGTTGCGGAATATTTTGGGTTTCAAGGTTTTGGTAGCGACTGGAGGTTGTACCGAAACTTTTGAGATAATTGTTTCAATTATGTTTCCTATGTTGGTTGTAACCTGAGGATTATATGTTTTGCCTTGGATATGTCGACATCCTTGAGATTTTCTTAGGTCTGTAATTGTCGTGTAGTCTAGATGTTTGATAGGAATCTTTCGGTAAGAATTACAAGTTGATTTTAGTATATAAGTAAATGGCCAAGTAGAGTAGCGTAGCGGTAGCGTGTGGTCCACAGCTTAGAGACTTCAGAATAAGATTGAAGTTCCACGTGAGTGATTGTTTTTAAGGCTTTGGATGAATCGAAGTAAGAATCTATTGATCTGTCTAGGATTCTGTATTAAGATGGAGAGGTAGTAAATGAATTTAGTTTGCCTTCGAATTGGATGGACTATCATAAGATTTTTCACGTATCATTGAGTTTGGAAGTAAGTTTGTGATCAGGTTAAACCATTATGGGAGATTAGGAATTTGTCTTACGGTAAGGCCTCAATCTCAATTTTGGATAGAAAGCATTAGATGTTGAGAATCATAATAATTTAAATGGTTGAGGTTCTCTAGCAAAAATCATCTCATCATGGAGGTGTCTTGGGGACACAAGAGAGAAATCTGGGAGGATTACCCTCGATCATGGAATTTTGAGGTTTGTAAAATTTTGAAGATGAAATTTTTATAAGTGGGGGATATGTAATACCGTAAATTTTTATCTTATTAATTTGGGATAATTTATTATTTTGGGTATGATAAAAATTAATTAAATATTATGTAATTTTGAAAGATATTTGAATTAGTTGGGTTGGCATATGAAGTGCTCTTGTACAGTCACCCAAGTATTGATTTGGGTTTTGAAATAAAAGAAAAGGAATATAATAGTAGTAGTAGTAGTAAAAATAATAATAATAATAATAATAATAATAATAATAATAATAATAATAATAATAATAACGGGCAGCAAGGGTTTCAAGAATAAAAAAGAGGAGAGAGAGAGGGAGAGAGGGAGAGAGAGGAGAGATTAAGGCTCTCGGGTTCGAATTTGGTTTGAAACTAGCTGGATAAGTAATAGATCGGGTCGAGAAAAGTGTACTCATACCATTTTTGTTCTTTCTTTTTAATTTTCGTTCGATCCTCAACGGGTATTATTGTCCCAATACTCGACCCATATACATATTTTGTGAAACTCACGACTTGAGCATCAAAGTTTATCAATTTGTTGTCCGATTCATCATTTTCGTATGGTTTTGTGCATCCCGAAACCCTAACCCTGCACCCAGATGCCTTACCCTCTGATTTTTGGGACTTTTGTCTAAATTGGCTCTAGAATATCATTACCAATAACTTATATATATTAATTGTTCGATTGAATATCTGATTTGGTAGTTTTATGTAAAATTTTGTTCGTCGGAACCCTAACCGTACGCCCGGACTACGTTTAACCAATTATTTCGAGTTTTATGTATGATTTGGCTTTAGATAATGAAGACTAATGTCTTGAATATGGTTATTTACCGATTGGGTGCTTGATTTTTCATATTTTATCCAGTTTTGTACATACGGGACCCTAAACTCGCGCTTAACACTGTTCACTCGAATTAATTGGGATTTTTACACGATTTCACTTTGCTTAATTGTTATTTAAATTACATATGATGGTATATGTTCAATTGTATGTCCCGAAAATATTATTGTGAACCGTTTGTGAAGGAATGATCGTACGAAAACTCTAAAGTTACGTTTGGCGTGATGTGGTAAGGATTTTCTAATTGTTCCAAAGTGTCATATTAAATTATACATATGTTTAAAGTCACGTGAAGATTTAAACCCACCAGAAATAATTATCCGTATCTATATATAAAAATTAAGTAAGATATGTAAATATACAAAGGGAATGCCACAATTTGATATATGTATGATTCATTCTTCCAGTGTAAGAACTTTGTGAAAGAAGTTTGGTATACTTTCCCTCAAAGAATAAGAAATGGGGAAACCTAGACTACGGATTAGTATTTCAGATGGTAATAACCCCTAGCATACCATAGCTATCACAATACAAATTCAAAGATTATCCTGATCGTGTATTATAACGGGTAATATTCTTTACCATGCCTTAAGATATTATTGTAGAAGAATGAGAACTGCCTCTGGGCCACGGGAGACATGGTGACATATGTGATATGACCACATATATCAGGTTAAAGGTATACCGTTTGTGAGGTTTTGGGTCTAAAAACATAATAAATATGAAGTAATCAATGTGGTAATAATAAATAATAGACCTAATGAACGAATAATTATGTGTATCGGAAGAAAAATTGGGTTGCGGAGTGCTAAACCGCTGCTAGCAAATTACGCCTACTGTGTGCTCGAGCACAAGCTCGAGCACAAAATGCAGTGGCGCAAGCAGCCAGCTGCGCCTACTTCGCGCTCGAGCTGAGCTCGAGCACCAAAAACTAGTAGCTCCCCCGCCGATGAGTGCCTGTGCATGCTTGAGCGCAGGCTGACAGTGAGGCTGTGCTCGCCGCCTGCTCGCCTGGCGCTCGAGCGCCCCAACGAGTATAAAAACGTGACCTGCTTCGCGTTTCTTCTTTTCCCCTCATTTCTAGAAGGCTATGGAGACAAAGAGAGAGGGAGAGCACCGATTTTAGAGAGAGAAAGGAGGAGATTGAGGCGTAGAGTTTGAATCTATCCGGGAGCCAGTTATAAAAGTTATAGCACGCGTCGAGGAAAGTGTTCTCATACTCACTAACTTTCCTCTTTCGATATTTTTTGGTTATCATCGGGTATTTTTATCTCAATACCCACCCAAACCATGAAAAATGTAATACCCGTGACTTGACACCAAGGATTGTGTAATTCATTGTCCGATTTACTTACCGATCCGGTCAGTGGAATACCACCAAACCTTAACCTATGGGAATTGGGGGGTTTTCCATTTTCACACCTTATTTCGTTAAATTGATCCCAAAATGTGAATCCCCACATCCCAAATGTGAATGTATGTCGGCTGTGTGATCGATCTCGCACGTTTCGACCCGTTCGCGACGTCCGAGCCCTCTAAAAGGACAATGTTACTGTTCACCTGAGATTAAAAGGGGAATTTGCATGTTTCTACCTTCACAATATATTGAAGTGACTTCAAAATATAAATCCCCGCATCCCAATTGTAAGTTTATATCGACCAGACGTCCGATTTTGTAAGAATCGATCCGTTCGCAGCGTCCGAGCCCTCTAAAAGTGGCCTGACATTGTTCACCCGAAATTGGAAGGAAAATGTGCATGCTTTAGCTCTCTTCAATTGTGATGGAACTTATGACTAAATCTTTGTGGCAAATTGTAAGCTCTAAAAATGTGTAATTGTACACCGGGAGCAAGGGAATGCATCCCAGAGGCTTCTAAGGTTGTGTTTGACCAATAGGGTTAGTAAAACCAAACTCTCTTGCGAGTTAAATTTAATAGCTGAAAGATTTAAGTTCCAATGGAAAGAAAGGAACCAAACAAGTAAATGGAAGGGAATCCACAAAGTGCAATATGATGGTTTTGGTCTCCCGGAGGGAGATATGTGATGGGAATTTGATTTTTCGGTTGGAGAATGTATATGACAAATGGTGGATTCCATTTCAAAGGATTAAGACTAATCTTGAAACTAGGACCATAGTTCATAGGAGTAGTATCCTCTAGCTTACCATGTACACCACGGTAGGAACCCAAGGAATACTCCGGCCGCTCCTGGGGACGGGTGATGTTTAGGTACGCTTTAGGATACTACTGTGAAAGAATGATGATTGCCCTGGTCCCCGGAGGATATGGGGTGATTGAGTGGCCGAGTGCTGCAGGCCTAAAATATAGCCGATGGTCGAGTGCTGTAGACCTAAAATATAGCCAGCTTTAGAATGTGTGGCAGACACATTCCTTTCATCGTTCTCTCACATCATTGGTTAGTACGACCTACTGGCTCGGGTTCACAAAGATTAATGAAAGTAATGAAAATGAATGAACGTAACCAGAACAAACATGCGAACCAGATGATCCCAGATGTTCCCTCTCCTCGCATGCTTCCTTTTATTCAAGTTATATGTGTCCTCTGCCCAATTACTATTTTTCCTATCAATTGTTGTAGTTAGTAATGTATGATTTTATTTGTTGGGCTGTACGCTCACTCTTGCTCTATATCTTTCAGATGAGAACACACTGATGCCTAATGAGACTGAATAGGCCATAGAAGTGTGATAGACAGCTGATATTGCACGTAGGATTCGGGACTGGGACTTAGCTGATTTTTGTGTATGAAATAGGAATTTTGGTTCTACTTTTGTAAACTATGTAAAACATGTATGGTAGTGGTTAATGATGTTTAGTATGAATAAATGATGGATCAGTGTCCGCTGTATATTGTGATTTTTATGCTTATGCAGGTCTTTCTCGTTGTGGTTATGATCAAGGTTCCTAGTTGGCATCCTTCCCCACTAGCATTATGCTGGAGTTATGATGTCGGTGCCACCATAAAATGATGTGACTATTAGATCCTGTGTAGTGTGTTGAGCATTGAGACTTATAATTTTGTTGCGGACTGTTGTAGATCGTTGTGCAGGGTTAATTTACAGGTGTTTGTGTTTTGGTAAACGCTCAATTTATAAATAAAACTCTACCAAATTTCCTATAGAACTTAATAATTTTAATTAGGAATACTAGTCTATTATTATCTTTGACGGAGGTTATTTAAGGAAAATAACCCGGTCCGTTACACCATTCGCCATGGGGTATTGAATTGCTTAGTTATGTGCTTTAGAATGTATAGAAATAAATACATTCCCTTCATCGTTCTCCCACACTGTTAGTCAGTAAGGTCTACCGGCCTTATTCTGCAAAGATTAAAAAATTTATACATGTTTTGGAACCCTAAAAGAAGAAAGATAAAATATGAAAAGTTATTTATATTTCAGAAACATATTTGTTCATATTTCATATTATGTATCATATATCATGCTCCTATCTCATTCTCTATTCTATTTAAATATATTGTTCTTAATTATATTGTATTTGTTGAATATTTAGCTCATTCATTGCTGATTTTTCTTACCTTCAGATTAGCACAGATTTATACTCGATTAGGCGGAGTAGAGATTAGAAGATGGCTAAACTTGGGACCTATAAGATCATATCAATGATTTATATTTTGTAGTTTTATATACATTATAGAGAACTTGTATATATAGTTCAGCTGGGCTTATTAATGTATATTGTATACACATGATGGATGATCTGATAGTATAATCCGCTGTGTATGGATGTCTATTTATGCTTTTGTAGGTTATTATGGTCTATGTCAGGTACCTAGTTGTATCTATCCATTTCTGATGTTGTGTTCGAATACACAACATTGGAGCCATGAATTTAATTGTGGCATTTGAATCCTGTGATGATTGTTGTGTTGTATGATGAATACGAGAGCATTTTTATGGATTTTATGGCATGAGTAGGGGGAAGTTTATATAGTCTGACGATCGTATTACAAAGGAAACCTTGTCTGTTTTCTGTTTGGATATGGTTCATCATAGGCTAGGCTTGTCATCATCTACTTTCTTGGAGACTTGCCCCAAGTCTCTTAGAAACTTGTTGAGGTACCTTTTCCTGATGAGGGCCTCAATCTCTTTCTGCAATGTCTGACAATCTTCGATATTATGATCTGAAGAACGATAATATAAATAATATTTAAACTGAGTTCCTCCTTCCGGGTTCTGAGGCTACTTAGGCCACTTCAAAAACTTCTCATCTCAGATCTACATGAGAAAATTTGTCTGAGTGTCGTTCAATGGAGTTAGATTTAAGGGCCTGAACTCTCTATAGATACCCAACTTTATCTTCGACTGTTTCCTAGGATCTTCGGTATTGAAGTTATCTCTATTTCTCTTTTTTCCGCTCAATGATTCCGGATGGTGGTCAGTGTGCTCCGACTTTTTTAATTGGTTGGCCTCCTCGGCGGCAATGTAAGCATGGGTGATGGTCTTTATCTTAAGAAAGGTCTTGGTCTTTTGTTGGACCGAATGTTTGAAGAAGTTGCTAGACTGCATAATCACCATAAAGGAATTCAGCTTCACCTTATCGGTCAACTTGGATATCCTTCGAGCCTTTGCGTTGAATTGGGTCGGGAAGTGCTTTAGACTTTCATTTAGCCCTTATTTGATGTGGACAAGGTGGCATAACTACTTTCCTCCATTCAGTTGGAGGTGAACTGCGACAAAACATTGTCGGGTAGCTCATGTAATGTTCTGATTGCATTTGACTGCAATCGATAGAATCAAATTTGAGCGTCTCCCTTGAGGGTCAAAGGGAAGTAAAGATACATGGCCACATCATCAAGGCCCTAGAATCCCAACAGGGTTTGGAAATGATTCAAATAGTCTATCGGGTCGAAACTTTCATCATAGGGCTCCAGGGTCGGCATCTTGAATTTGCAAGGGAGTTGCTGCATCCAAATCTCCATCGTGAATTGTTACCTTTATAGCTTGGCAGAATATCTGTCAGTGCTTTCTTTGGACAACCGTTACCCAATCTTTTGAATTCTCTCCTCAACTTGGGAGATAGATGTAATCCTTTTAGTATTGATAAATGTCTTTGACATTGAGTGGTTTAGAGAGATGTGTCAGATTGGCCAGTTATGGGCCCTCCTCAGTATGGTGTTGCATAAGGCCTCTTCTCGGATAGAAGGCCTTCGGTTGTCTCAAGAGTAACGTGGATTTCGCCGCTTTAAGATTTCATTCCGTACTTTGAGACTTAGTTGGCCCTCCAGCCCTCCAAACATTTTGGGCAGTCATCTATATTCAACATCGTAGAACAAAACTTTAAATAAAATGCAGAATCAGAGAGGTAAGGGAAGATCAAGTCTTAGAAGTTGATATTAAACATAGATCAATGACCCAATCTTACCTCTATCAATTGATGAATTTAATCTTAGAGATGAAGCATCTTCGTTACACTGATAGCCCAACAAAGAGTTGGTTAAGGTCCCTCAAGACCCAATGGGCCTAAACAGGTACATCCAGATCAGCTTTGTCGTACAACATAATAAGCTTCCAATGGGACAACATTGACATTTTTGGTAGATGCTAGTTGACATGTAATAAATCCCAATTGATATGACGATTCGTATGCTAGGCATCATATTGGGGCATAAGCTCATTCGATGAAAGAGACAAAATTATTCTATAGAAAAGCTAGTAGCCATGTAGGAAGAGATCAACGAGTTAAAAACAGAGGGTTCATCTGAAAAGTCAAATACATTGACTAGTTATCCAACATAGTCCTAGTAAAGAAAAGTCATAAGAATTAGAAGATGCGTGTTAACTTCAAAGACGTGAATGAAGTATGTTTTAAAGATAATTTCTTATTCCTAAGGATAGATCAGCTTGGAGACTTTATATAAGTTCACCAATTACTAAGCTTTATGGATCTTTATCCAAGGTATAACCAAATCCGGATGGATTTAGAAGACAAGGATATAACCTCATTAATGACAAATCAAGGCAATTACTATAGTACCCAAACATTGAATATGATTTAAGATATTAGTAATTAATTTGATCAAGTAAAAGTTTTATAAAAAATTTTGATATAGTTGAGAAAACTAATTATTGAGTGGCTTAATGTGTGTAGAATGGTTGTTTATGCGTGTTTGGTATCATATTTTGGTACTTAATATGCATCTAATGAGTGTTCACATATAGGCTGAAATTATTCTTTGTACCTGATTGGCATATAATGGGCATATATGCACTAACCTTCTATTTAAGGATCTACTGATTTTGTGCACATTTCCTTATGATTTTGTGAGAAGAGAAAGAGGAAGAGTGGAGAAGAGAGAGAAGAAGTGAGAGGATGAAGGAAAAAGTAAAATTGAAGTGATTTCAAATAAATCTTCAGTAAATATAAGCTAAGATGCACATCTTATGTAAGGTCCAAGTTTTGAAATTTCATAAATTCAATGAAATTTGTTTACTTTATGTTAGAATTTAGAAATTTGACGTCCAATCAGCAAGAGGAAAATTGTTTAGACGTCCGCGGACCCAATGAAAGTCCTCGTCCCACAACATCCTCAGACTCAAACCATTCCGGTAAAATTTCATACCGATAAACTAGGAAAATCAGAATTTCATTCTTGCCAAAGCCATGCTGGTCAAAATGACCATTCCGGCAATTTTTACCCATACCGGTCAAAATGACAATTCCGGCAATTTTTACCCATACCGGTCAAAATGACCATTTCGACAATTTTACCCCATACCGGTCAAAATGAACATTAAGACAATTTTACCTATACAGGCCAAAATTGCCATTCCGACAATTTTACCCATACTGGTGAAAATGACCATTCTCGCAATTTTCATCCATACCGGTCAAAATGACAATTCCGACAATTTTACCCCCATTCCAGCAATATCACCCATACCGGTCAAAATGACCGTTCTGACAATTTTACCCATACCGGCCAAAGTGACCATTCTTGTAATTTTCACCCAGATCGATCAAAATAATCATTCTGGCCAAAATATTCATCTCAGCAATTATCATCCATACCGGTAAAATATATTAAAAATCCATACCGGTAAGAAAAGCAAACCAGCCAAGACATTCATTCCATTCCCAAACCGGTTAGGTAGCCATTCCAAGAAATACCATTACGGAAATCCACACTAGTCAGCAGTTGCCATCCCAGAAAAGCCATATCGGTTAAGCAGTCCATTCCGACATTTTGCACCATGTTGGGCTATGTGCATTCCGACATTTTGTTGCATATCGGACCAAATTGTCATTCCGGAATTTTGCTGCATTTTACTACATACCGGGCGGAATGGCATCCCGACATTTTGCTACATTTAGCTGTATATTAGGCAAAATGCCATCATGGTATTTTGCTGCATACCGGGCAATTGCAAACCGTCACCTTGATTTATACAAGGCAAAGTGACCGTACCGGTCATTTCATCCTTTCCGGCATTTTGCACCGTATGAGGCAAAGTGCATTCCGGCATTTTGTTGCATACCGGACAGAATGCAAACCAGGCAAAATACTTATACCAGCCAAATGACCCATTTCGGTAATTTGACAATTTTGAAAATCTATGTCGGTCAAAACGTTCATTCCGGAATTATAATTTCCTAATTGGCCAAATAATTCATTCTGAAATTATCACTTTTTTAAATCGGTTAGACAGCCCATATCATCCCAACTGGTCAAATATTCAAACCGGCAGTTGCCATCTCAAAAATTCATACCGGCCAAATAGCCATACCAGTAGTTGCCATTCCATAAATCAAATGTAAAATATACGATAACATGCGACTCGCCACATGAAACTCTAAAACTTAGCCTAATGACTCAACCAATTTAGATTAGTGAATAAGTATTTCAATGGACGGCATGCTGGCACCATTTTGGCTTAAAAAGCGGGTGACTAACCCTGAACTTGTACACCCCAGATGGCGAGCTGGCAACAGCACAGCCAACAAGAAAATCTATAAAAGGCAAGGTAAAGGGTCGGAAAGAAAGGTAAGGAGAGGAAACTGAAATAAAAACCGGAGGGAAAGAGAGGAAAAATAGAAAAAAAATAGAGGGAAACTAAGAAGCACTAAGAAATCTGAAGGAACAACGATGTGTTTAGCTAAAAATTTGGCAAGTGTACTTCGGCTTTCCTTTCTTTTGTTGCAAATTCTTGCTGTTATCTTTGGAGTATTGTTGGTCCAATACTCATCTCCCTTATTGCATCACGTTACTAGGTTTTCAAGCTGAGCCATGGGTTTTGCTGATCTTTTGTTTTACAAATACTGAATCATAATTCAGCATGTATTAAATGGAGCATGACATTGTAATGTTAAATTTCAAATAGGTAATATTGAGATGCTGAATTCCTACTTACTGGAGAATATGATGATACATTGAAGTGTTAATTTTCTAGTTTTGCTAAAACAGATTTAAGCTTTGATTTTGAAAGCACGTTATTATAACAGTGGATTTCAAGTGCTGATATCGCAAATTAATACCTTGCTGAATTTTAACTGGACACTGCATCACATTACCAATTCCAGATTCTCTTCCTACCATGCTGAT
>JAOVVI020005952.1:0-16023 GCA_028571085.2 Nepenthes alata
GTAACCTAGTGGCCATGGCTAAGTGGTGCATGTGAAGGTACTAAATATTAGTTCATATGATTATGTTATTATATGATGATGTATATCTTCATCCCCTTCGAGGATTAGAAGAATTTATGCAAGTGGATCTAGAGAATTGATCTTATTCATCATAGAGGCCGAAAACAATGAGAACTCTAGTGTAGATATATTTTATACCACTATTCTACATAGGTCGATGAATCTATGGGATAATTGTCTTGGTGAGCGTGTGATGCACCGTTTGAATGCTAGGGATAGCTTACATCTTAGTAAATGTATTTTGGGTGAATTATATGCCTTGATATTAAATCTTGTGGTCAAATAGTGTCATTTCATAAGTTAGGAGCTAATGTTTAACTAGCACACGAGACCACAATTGAGCATCAAACATGACCCGGGATAAATTTGGACATTTTGAAAAATATGCAGATTAGGGACTCAATAAGATGTATTTCACTAACTATTAAGGACCCTACGGTAGAATATAAATGTTAGCGTAAGAGCAATGTGTGATGCTACAATGAAACACCAAATGGCCAGAGCATTGGTGCGGTCCAAATCTTAGGTATAAGATCCAAGGTGACGACTATTATAAAATGGAAGTTTTGGCCATGGCCAACCCAACAAAACGGTCCACACATAATGGAAGTTTTGGCCACCAGGCAACCCTTTTTGCGTATCAGGAATTATAAAAACCAACCCATCCACTGGTTTAAAATGCCAATTCATTCAAGCATCAGTGCTTAGTAGTATTACTTTCTCCAATATCACAGCCACTACGCCGCAAGCACAGTGAGTCAGATTCTCTCTTGCTTCAGCAAGCTGAGCAATTTTTCACATGGTTTCTGACTGGAGTCATTGCCCTGCGTTAGGCCATCAGCTGCAGGTTTGAATCTCATGAATACAAGCTATATGCTACAGAGGCGAGATGATGTTCAAAATTTTGAGAACAAACAGGCCGATACGGCATCATGTGATGGCATCATCCGTTGATAATTTGGCCCGTGAAATTAGGGATATTGATAGCGGTCTTCTTTCATGGCAATGTAAAGAGTCGCTTGTTAGATTTTAGATCACTTTCTTTTGAGTCTCACACATTAAACATATTATTAGTAGTTCATTTGATGATGGTGCAAGGATTTGCTCGAACGAAAATGTCACAACCCGGACTAAATAACCACAAAACATCCGAATAATGACCATAAAATCCATGTATACCAGAAATAACAATATACTTACACTTTGAAACTCATATCAATGATATCAATATTTTACTCTATTTTCATTATATAGTTCATAGATAAAAACAAAAAAAAACACATGCTTATTAAAAAAAAAACTATGAAAACTCACTATAACTATTTATAATAACAAGAGTCCAGTAAAAGTCTCACTTCCATGCTACTCCATAGAAGGCATAGCCATATGTAGGCTACTCTAAAAATATAGAAAACAACAATAAATGATTCAATTGTTCAATAAGTAATTATATAATCGGAAATACAATAATAAAATAAGCCATTAAATACTAATAGAACTCATAATATCATAATAATAACTGACAGTCAATATGTGTCAAATACAACATTTGATATGCCTAAAACATCAAATAAGATATAATATACAGAGCTACTAATCTCGATAAAAAATATCTCTGAGGATCGTGTTTCTTATTACTATGGTATTTCTCATCACTGTGAATCTAAGGCTAATGAATCAACCTCCTATTAGTTGAATACAATCCTCAAGACTATTCTCCATCACCCACTAGGCAATGTCAAGAGTTTCTTTCCATACATTTGTAGACTGACTAGTCTTGTTAATTACTAGATATCTCAGATATCTATATCACAGCATAATATACATAGGTTCTATAGGGAACATACATCAGGTAAACATACATCCTTGATACTATTTAAATAGTCGCAGTATTGGCTAATGTATATTACACTAAGATACCCAGGTGCCCATATTATCTGAATATAGTAGTGTCTTCGTACATCTTCATTACTTTATCTATGAAATGCAAAAAGAAGTATCATACTCTATTAGACTATAATATTATATATTCATGATTCATAAATCGATAATTTAATGTTATCTTTGTATGTAGTTTTTTATCACTTACTATCAAATTGAGCAATATCAAGAAGAATACAATAAGATCATATAAATAAGGAAGTAATTATCAATAGGATCACAAAGATTATACACCAGATACAATGACAAACAAATTTATGTGAAAGATATAGAATGCCAAAGCTTTATGAATGTATCAACAGATAGTCGAATGAAAATATCTAGGAGTTGAAAATATCTCTATATAGTCTAAGGTGCCATTTATTTCTTTCAAATAACAAGATTCCATCCACCTATCATTTATAAACTTCTACTTTCCTAACAAAGGATATTTCCTCGACATAGCAATACCTCAAGTAATTCTAGGTTTTCTTTTGGTTAGAACAGGATGACAATTCCACAATCAAATGACAAAGACTTCTTTTTAATTTCCAAGTTCATAAGCAAGTGAATAAAACTCCATTTACCATGCCAAGTCACCGGAAACAGACCCATAGAAACTACTTCCTATCTCTTTCAATTTTACAGTATTAACTTAAAATAGCTTTCACCCTAATTAATCATCAAAACACCTTACTTTTAGTAAAGAAGGTCAGTAACATGTTTAACTATAATTCCTCTCAAACTGATGTCCTAAGCCACATTTAGTGCAATTTCTCAGATTAATCCCTTCTTCCTCCTATTTGCATTCTGCCACGCCTCCCCTGGGAAAGCTAAACAGAGCAGCATACACTCATCCAAAGGAATCGTCACAAGCCAAGATCATTCCAGGATTTGACAGTCCTCTCCTTCGGTTTCTTTCAAAATACAGACCATATACCCAAATATCACAACAATTTTCAGTACATAGCCAATGCCCAGAGTATGCCACAATTTCAAGTGCAAAACCACATGATTAACCTAGGCACCTTAGTTTCAGCGACAAGAATAGGGAATTAGGAACAGCTCAATTTCACAGATTATTGGAAATTCCAAAACATACCCAGATTATCTGAAATTTGAGATCAAATATGCAAGAATTTGCATCACAATAATTTCCATGCAAGATCACTGCATGAACAGCGCAGGAAGGTGATACATGGACAGAAAATCAAGCCAAACGAAGACTCTTCTTCACAAGAATGGACATTGGAGATCAAATATGCAGAGGTTGAAATAAAGGAGATATAAATTATGGAATTATTCACTTCACTTTGCTCCCCAAGCTTTCTCCTTCTTTTTCGAGAATTAACTGGATGGCTGCCGCTCTCTTCTTCTCTCTTCCTCCTCCTACAACATATTCTCGGTTAATGTACGAAGCTGATTACTCAAAGGTAACTGAACACCTTATAAGCCAAAGTATATCCTTTGCCACGTTCCACTCCAGGAGTTGCTCAACACCAAAGGCCACCTCAAGCTAATAAGCTCAAACTCATCTGAATTCCTTAAGTCAGCTGGCCCATAAAATCAGGCTTGTGGGTTGATTTATGAATATTAGATGGGGTTATACTTTGGGTTGTAATTAGGTGTCCAATAAAAGTTCCTTTCGGTCCATAAAATTTTTTACAAATTATAAAATTATAATCCCCAGATTATTAAATCTTCTTACTTAAAATAATTACAACCTTAGCACGTCCCAAAATATATTCAAATTTTAATAATTAAATAACCCAAATTATTTTTTCCACATATGACATGATTTAAGTATCTCTGAAAAAATCCGAAATGTCACAAAAAAATTTTAGTAGTGCATGAGATCGGCAATTGAATGGCACAGGTGCTCAATTTGGATAGTGCAAGTGCGCTTGATACGTGCTTGAAGTGCATATGTGCAGAAAGTATTTTTTTTTACCAAATACGTGCACGATGGGTGCATGGACATTGGGGCAATTTTGCTTGTGGGAGTCAAATGACAGAGTCGATACAAAAGGCCCTTTTCAGATTTTTAAGGCAATTCTAAGAGCATTTAATATAAAGGGGTGCCACAAGGAAAAGAAAGAAATGAGAAAAGAAAGAATGGGAAGTCTTTGGATCTATTAAGGTCCAATTTGATATCTATCCTTCATCAAATTCGAATATATTATTCTAACCTCAATTATAGAATACATTACCAATTGGTTGTTCATTCTTTTCGTATATTCTCTCGTGTGGAATTTTTATATGGATTGTTATGAAAGAGCTTGCTCGGAAGAAATTTATTTGTAACTAGATCCCAATTTAGAGAGTGTTTGGAAGAAATGTCCTATGATTCTATCCTTCCATTTATAAGGGTTTCCATATTAAATTTATCGTGTAACTTCTGTACTAAGTAATTTATTATTTTTGTTCCTTAGGTTCAATTAGGAAAGAAGGGTATTTGACGTTGATGGAAAAATAGGGAATCCTGCTGCTCCATGGCTGATTCCCAACATCACTATGGTCACTTACGATGAAATTGTATGGATTCCACAGAGTTGTGACTACACAGAAAATTATGAAAGCTTTCTAAACTCTTATCATTGTGATTGAGTGAAACCATTACAATCTACTAATTATAATCATTTTGAGTCTTAGAAATAAACCTCTCGTGATGTTGAGACACTCCCACCCACCACCCTGCTTCAGTGACAGAGTGGTCTTGACTGCAGTTGCATCCATTTCTAATCCACCATCAAAACAGACACCTCGATGTCTCTAAACAATCTTAGATGACACCCAAAATGCTACAATGATGTTATCAAGGAATTGCAGCACTCAACTAGTTTTCACTGGACTCTCAATCTCATGGCAGTTTGCATACATATTGATCAAAGCGGATTGTGTTGGGATTCACACGGAGTAGAGGAATTTGAGTCCCTTGATACTGTTAGCCACCTTTCTCTTCTGATTGAACACGATGAATAAAAACAATACATGCAACCAGGTACACAAATTACAAAAGTAATTCAATAAAGAAACTCTTCTCAACTAAAGAAAAATCACAAAACCTTACATCCAAATAATCTCCATAAAATAATATTTGGTTGTCAATATCCTCCTCCAAACAAGCCACACTTCACAACTACAACACATTGAAAGAAATGATTAATGCCAATCTCAACACTCTTAGCAATCGAACAAAAAGAAATACAAGAAAACAAGCAACTAATTGGTACTACATTTTATAACCGAAACTACAGCAACATAGGCAAATTTGGCGATGGATGGAATTTGAATTGTACCTCAAATGGGTGCTCAAATATTTTTCTTCTTTCTCTTTTCACTTTTCTCTCTCTTCTTTGAGGCGCACTTTTGTGTCCAAAATGGCTCCAATTGTCCTAAACATCTACACATGGTCTTCTATATCAGTACTAACTTTGGCGTTTGAACACCAAAGGCAAAACTGTCCCCGTGATCATGTGAGCATCAGGAGCAAATGCCACAGCTTTCCGAGCATATGCGCTCTTTAAGCGCCCTTGCATTGACCAAACTGAGCACATGCCCCGATTTCCAGTGCCACTAAAAATCCATTGCTCTAGTCAATTCTCGCATAAACATTGAGCATACCACCAACGACGTGTCCAATAATTGTGGAACTTACAAAGAAATAATCTAAAATTCAACGGATTTAACATGGAAATTCCTACACCCAAATTCTAGTTTCAGAAGCTAGCCATGAAACTTCCATCCTAACAAATGATTGCCACTTTCACTGCACAAATTCAAAAGGAGTACAAATGAGAGAATAGACGTCTTCCTCTCCAGTGAATGCACACAAGCAAAACATTCAAGCGCATGAGACAACAACACATTATCAGATAGTGCAGATATAATTGAATGCATGAAATTGCATCCTCAGCTGGAATAACTTGACAAACAAATTTGTCATTCCTCTCATTGTAGAACTCCTCATTACAACCATCAGGAATCAAATAGCTCACACTTTTTCTGGTTCAACACCATGAAATTTCATTTGAATATAATGGCAGCAACTCATCCCATAGGCCCAGTTCCCCAAACCAGCATATAAAAAAACTTTCCAAATAACAGAGTTTCTCACAAGCATTTCATCAATCACTTTCACAGCAACGTCAATAAGCCCCATAAGAATATAAATACAAGCTCACACCAAATCCAAGTGAAATTACCTGCAATGTACTCAAGTCCTTCAAAATAAAAGCCAGACTTGCAACAAATACTAAACAAAAGGTGGGGCCAGTTTCCTATTGCTCCTCGAGAGACCATCTGATTGTATATCTCAAGTGCTTGGTTAGGCTGTGCCCGTGGCTGCTGTGGCCAGAAATTATCAAGCTCTCGGAGACAGACGGCATCACGAAGAGGCATTTGGTGGAACAGTTGGTGGGCATGGGTTTAACTACTCTGGTTTTATGAGATGCACCGCGGCTCTTGTTGGGGTACACAGCTGAAGTACCCCAGAAGCAGCCTTGATTGAAAAAAATGGAAAGATAATGATGTGGAGTATTAATATTATTTATATATTTAATATATTTAATTTTGTCAAAATTATTATTTTTAGTGTAAAAAGAGAGAGAATAAAAAGAATAGAAATTAAAATAGAATAAGATTAATACTTTTAGTAATTTTGATACAACTAAATATATAATTAAATATATGAATGCTATTTTTAAAATTAAAATTAGATGATGTGCATGATATATTTTGATGTAATATTATAATTTCAATAATTTAAATTGTTAATTTACATAGTTGGAAATATGAAAAAAATAAAAAATAAAAATAAAAAACTAAACTCTAAGAGGACTAAATACAAAAATGGAAATATGCCATTCACTTTGAAATTTTACAATTTAAAATTAGTAGATATAATTTATATAATATTCAAAATTAACTGCATAATACTATTTTATTTAAAATTCAAACACATTTTAAATATTTTTATTAGCGTATTTAAATACATAGCCGAGGCCAATTGTCTAAATATATATGGTTATTTTTAATCTGATTGGATAAATATAATTAAAACTTTTTTTTAACCGTCAATTAATAAAATTAGAAATCTTACTTCTTTTAATGAGACCACTAAATTTAAATTTAACAATCAAAATGTAAAAATAAAAAATATTATAAAGAGTTCTATTTTTAAATTTTATTTTACGATCTTTAATATTTAAAAAATTAACAAAAATAATTATTTAGATAATAACATTTAATACTTAAATTTTAGACATTCAACTTTTTTCAATCTGATAGTTCAAATAAGAGAATATAATCATATTTTTTCTTAAGAAAAGTAGCATCTTAAAAACAAGAATCCTACTTTTTTCAAGAAAAATAAGATCCTGTTTTTCTAATGGGACCATTACATCAAAATTTGAATATAAAAATTTTAAAATATTAAAAACAATTATATTTTTAATTTTTTAACAATATTAAAATTTAAAATATTGACTTTAACATTTTTAAAAAATTAATAAAAATAATTATTTAAAAAATATTATTTAATATTTAAATTTTAACTATTAAATTTTTTTTAATCTAATAATTCAGATAAAAAAAAAATACAGATTCCTCCTTATTTCAAAAAGTAAAATCTCCAAGTAAATCAATTAACATATATCAATAATTGTCTAATTAATATGCGTATATAATCACTCAATCTACAATCTATAAATATTAAGTTTTACTAGTAGAATAACACGAAAACAACTCCTAAATTTTTCTCTAAATTATTATTATTATTATTATTATTGGTTTATTGTCCAAAATTACTTCTAAGTGCCGTAGGGGCCATTTTCCTCCTGAAAAAATCATATAAAAAGTAAATTCAAGCAAAAGTAGACTCAAAAAGATTAAAAAAAAAAAAAACCTCTAGATCACAATGTCACATGCTTTGCACGTGCATAAAAAGTTTATTTTATTTTTTGTTTTATTTTTTGAATTTTGTTACAACATGAATGTTGCATGTTCAACTGATACACTAAAAGGATTACAAGGTATATCTGGAAATTTTGGCTCCTCTTGGTTCCGCCATCCGAAGGAGCTGCTTCAACCGATGCTCGACTCATCGGATCAACCAAAGACACAAATCGGCTGCTACTCATCGGTCACACAACCTCTCGATGCCGACTGCACATTCTTGATATACTGAGAATGAAAAACGTCAGTCATTGTTAGACCACACAAGTACTTCAGCCACCAGCTGCACAGCCCGACCCGAGAGGGATGCCCCTCGGTTCCTTGTCGGGGACTGGTTCAAGATTTTTTTGTCCGATAGGGCCAATATAGAAAGCGACTTCATAGAAATTATCACTGATTTTCACTGTTTTTAAACAGAATAAATTTAAAACGACTATGTCATTGTTCATCAAGTTCATAGATATAACTAGATTGATAACAAGTTCAATTTATCTATATAAGTTCTTTAGTTAATTAAAAACGCAGGGATGGATGCAGCTAAGGCATTCTCATTCTGGCTTCAACGAGCAGGTTGAGTAAATTACATCAAGACAAATAGAAACCGGACAACTAGGCATGTGTTAGTCGTAGGAAGTATGATACCGAAAGTGACTTTGGTCCGCCAATTCGTTCTATGTTTTAAAAAGAAAATTCAGTAAGATCAGTTAAAATCACGGTAAATGGATGGATTTGCCAAGTACCTTGTATAGAACTCCTCGATCCGCCTTGTAAGGAGGGATAGTCCAATTTCTTCTTCGCTCGGCCATCTCTTCTTCGGTCAATTGAGCATCCATTCTCCTATTCTCGACATCAATCGCAATAATGTCTCCATTTCGGATTAGTCCAAGGGGTCCGCCTTCCTACCCACATCGTAAAAAAGGCAACACTTCCGAATCAATTATCTAAAAGTTTGTGATTGTTAAGTCGGGTCAAGCAGGACACAGTCCAATCACCCGGGCCAAAAATTATAACTGTACCCATTCATAATCCAAACAAGGTAGGTTCAAATATTTTATTCAAAAATTTATATTTACATAAAAAAAAACTACAAATATAAAATATTTTAAATGCTATTTATTTAGATGAAAATATTGCCTATACATTTATTTAAATGAAAAAATTTTTACATGAAAACTCATTAATTACATAAAAATATAATTTATAGAAATAACTTTTTTAAAACTTGATATTTTTTACAATAAAAAATATATATATAACAAATTTTATGAACCAAGCCAGCTCGATCCGTGAACTTTCACCAGTGACCATGCTGGGCTCAAAAAATCAATCGGGTCAAATTTTTTGACTGAACACTTTGACGAAAACCGAATAAGATTTCAAGCTAGTCAAATCATACTAGTCAGACAACCCAATTTTGATCAAGTCTAGGCCGAACCAATGATAAAAATGAGTTATACCTGAGCTTCAGGGCATATATGGCCAATAACAAAACCGTGAGAGCCTCCAGAAAATCTTCCATCAGTCAATAAGGCTACATCCTACAACATTTAAAAAAGGCATGCCAGCAGCAGGTCACAGTACAAAAAAAAAGCCTCTGATTCATCAGCTATGTTAATTTGACATATTTAAATATTACGAATTCAATTGGTGAAAATATTATTTTGCATAATGCAAGGTAAGACAAAATATAATAGGCTAAAACTGATCCTGTTCTTCCACAAACCCATGGATAGTGCAAACCTCATACAGTCGCAACAAACCACTTAATTTAATATGAAAGTTATTTTCATCCGCTAAATAACAGTAACATCCACGTATCGGTAAAATGGATGCCTTATTAGCTAACTTCTTGAAAACAGCATATCATTATGCAGTGGAAACCTGGCCACATTATCCAAATAATTCTCCAAGAATTTTCATACAAATTAATTCGCGGATAAGGTGCTTTGTACATAGCAGATTTACATAATAAAGCAAAGGGGAAGAAATACAATTATTGGAATTAAATGAATGGGTACAAATTTTATTAGAGTTTGGTGACCGTGGGCATTAAGCAGACTAGCTAAAGCCAAGCTAAGCTAATGAATGAGCTGGGCTCGGCAAGCTTGGCAGCTGAACTGAGCCTATCTTAAACAGGAGCTTTGACAGCTCGGTTACAATTTGACTCGAATTCAACTCATTTAGGGGAAGCTGAGCGGGACTTGAGCAAGGTAATAGTCGGCTCAGCTCGGCTTATTTATTTCCCCACTCCCCCTCTGTATCCGAAGCCAAAAGCAGTTTAATCCACATTTTCAAAAGTAAAAAGCATCAAGGACCCAGTTTTTTATTCTTTGGGGGGGGGGCGGAGGGAGTTTCAAAAAAACCACCCATTTAATCAAAGCATAGCAAGCATTGGATGGTGATTGGAATGCGATTGGACAGGTCTTCAACCCTATTCAATAATCATGAAATATTCACATACAGCTTATACAGCCAAGTTCTAAGCCTATGTTGAGAGTTTACAAAAAAAAAAAGATACTAACTCGTCAGAATAAAGAAGGCAGCATCTCCAGTAAGCTCATCTTTTACCAGTTCAAATGGGATATTCATAACGGGGAGAAAAAACGAACTATATTTTATCAGAGGGAAAACAGTAGCCTAAGACAAAATGTCCTCAATGCAAATATCAGAAAACTAAGCAAGCAAAGGCTACTTATGACAAGAGAAAATCAAATTAACAAGAGAAAGTAACTTCAATAGTTGTGCAACAGTACCTTTCCGAGACCTGCACCCATTATTGCACTAGTTGGTGTCAACATTTCAGGCATACCCGGTCCCCCCTTGGGCCCTTCTCCTCTGATAACTACTACCTTCCCCTGGAATATGATAATAAACTAAGCAAGAATTGCAGAGATAATGTACATTACCATATGTGTCCCACTCATGGAATGAAATATCAACCAATATACAATCTCACCTCATATACATCAATATCACCCATCATACCAATATTTTTTGATACCGTGATGGTTGACGACACAAGACTGGAAACATTCATCCCCCATGAGAATAGAAAAACCAACTGACCACAAACACCGGAACGCAAAAAAAACAACCCTTTACAAAATCATTATATATTGGCCAAAGTACTCAGACATTGGCCACTATTTTCCCCCGAGGTTCCAATTCACAAAAATGCATCCAATAAAGATAATTATTGTCTGATAAGGTTGATATCGATATGGCCATAACCGAAACTGATATTTTCACGCAGTCAGCTTCTCAGCACTACAAGTCTGTTCTAAACCCTCCCCCCTTCCTCGAAAAAGGCAAATCCTTCCAATTTATGCCTCCACCCACTTTGATGGTGACTGCTTGAAAGACGAGCAAATAAAAATTGAATGCATATAATAGAGCAAAGATCATATATAGGTAAGACATGTAACCTATTGTTATAAGTTTGGTGAGGTTTGTAGATGCAATAAATATAATTAGATAGAATTTTAAGTAAAACATGTGCTCACTAGGACAAAAGTGATTCCTACTCAGAGAATGCACTCTTGAAGATGGAAAGTTTTTACATCCCAAGCAGTGATAGTTACAACAGCATCAATCAAACCTAACACAGGAGGTCATCAAATTGGCAGAGTATAACTAGACGAGCAGCACAAATAAAATCTCTTGTTGAGAGGAAACAAAAGGATTAAACATATTACAGAATTACAGAAGCTAAATTTGGCCACTCACATGCCTCTAGGTCATGTCTTTGACAGATTAAGTCAATATTTACAGTTTAGTAAGTAGCACATGCAGTGCCGCCTTTTTCACTAGCTCAAATGCTTGGATCAGCTGCAGAAACAAGGTAGCAATCTGTTGGGATATAGCTTAGAGAACCCCCGATAGAAGAGCGGACAGTACACAAGGCTCTCACATCGTGAAGATCAGTGATAAAATGTGCATAGTCCACCCCTTGCAAGGAAGCTTTTTCTGTTGTTTGAACTCCTGAATTCTAGGTCATACCAAGCAAATTTATTGTTGCGCCAAGATTCACCTCTAAAGAACCCTAAAATAAGTCCTTCAATTATTTTTCCCTTTTCTGGAAAGTCCAATTACTGGTTCAAACCACGAACAGCCTTTCTACAGTGGAGTTGTAAGGTTGTGTACATTTGAGCCGGCTTTTTGTGCTTATATTTTGTATAATTTTCCTATTCCCAACTCCGATGGACTTTGGTTTTACATTTGACATGTTGTAACTACTAATGCAGCCTGGTTGCAATCAATTAGCAGGAAATTGAACATCATTTAGCATGTTGTCACCTAGAAAAGGAGAAAAGGAAACTATGAGAGATATGGAACTCATAGTTACGTAAGCACAAATTTATCATATAAGAGTCAGTTGCTTCCTCTCGTCTTCCAAAAGTGGCAACCTCATCAACATTTTAAAGAAGAGAGGCATTTGAATATTAACAAGGTGAGCTTTATTTGCAAAGTGACAAGAAGGTCAAGCATCAAATATTATCCATTTCATTACACACTACTAATAAGCAATAAGTTCAGCACTTGCAGGTTACAGCTCTAATAACACAAATTCCAGCACAGAAATGAAAATAATTGTGCTGTTCGAAGTGGGCAAGAAGGGAGAAAGCCTGGGAAACTGGACTGTGACTCTTCTATACAACTTCCCCTTTCAAGGAGATTCCATTCATAAAGGAATCAATTTCTCAATATATCATGGGCTCAGCAGACTGGACTACCTTTGTAACCAGTACTCACTGTCTAACAAATTCATCCATTCCCTTAAATTCGAATTACACCTACTCCATCCCTCTATGGGTCATACTGAAAAAATATCTGCTATACAGGCTTTAAGCTTTTAGAAATGCATAATTTGTGGCTTACATCATCCAAGAGAAAAGAGTGGGGGCGCAAGCTTATATTATATGGGCTAATGCTGTGAAAGAAATTGCATGATCAATAGCAGTTGGGGGAAAAAAAATTTTTTTTGAAATCATACTGAGAATTTAGATGAACCTATAACAGCTGGAGTAACATTTAGCAGTTGAAGTGACAGCACACAAGAATTCAGATTTATCAAATTCTACCTACCTACTAAAAAGTGGATGAGAAATGCAAACAATTGAAGCAACCTGAATCCCTGATTAGTAGATACCTTGAAACTCTGTGGATTCTCTGAAATGGCTGCAATCACAGCTTCCTCGCCTTCAAAAACAAGGGCTGGACCTGGTCAATACCATTTAAATTAGAAGTTTTCCATTGCTGCGGGTGAAATTAGAACACAATAACAAAG
This sequence comes from Nepenthes alata, assembly GCA_028571085.2. NCBI lineage: Eukaryota > Viridiplantae > Streptophyta > Magnoliopsida > Caryophyllales > Nepenthaceae > Nepenthes > Nepenthes alata. The sequence goes on from JAOVVI020005952.1 coordinate 13,223, forward strand.
CAGGACGGCAATATATACTAAGAAGTGAAGATACATAAAAGGAAATGAGATAGCACCAGAAAAATACAGTCCTTCTTTCCCTGTGATTTTTGCTACAGATCCTTCTGGTGCAAGATTACCATATAGTACCTGAATGTGGCCTGTTTGCTTGATGGGGTTTGACAATGGCCTTATTATTTGCTGAACAATACCCAGAAAGGAAAAAGGTCAGGGAGACAAATTTGAGTCTCATTGCATCATACATCATATAATATATCATACTAACAAAAGCAGCGTCAGAAAAAACACATCCTACCTGACCTTCAGCCAGAGATGGGAAAAGTTTGGCATTCTCGGCCAGTGTTTTCCCAGTAACTGCAAGTGTAGAAGTAGTCAATAAGCAGGAGATCAAATGAAAAAAGATTCATTGAAAGAAGTAAACCAGAAAATGCTCAAGGAGATCCATGTACAAACCAGTCATACAGTCCCCATCTAAGAACCCTAGTTCAAGAAGGTAGCGGATTACTGCAGGTGTTCCGCCAATCTGCAAAGGTCAAGGGAACAGAAAGCACAAATCCCACTTATTAGATAATACAACTACTAAGGAAATAAAGGAAAAGAGGAAATAACAGCTTTTACTTTTTTTTCCCCTCAAGTTTTAGAAATCTGCAGATGGTATGGCAAGAAAATATGCACCTTATGTATGTCTTCCATGACATATTTGCCACTTGGCTTTAGGTCTGCAAGAAAGGGAACTTTGTCGCTGACCTTTTGAAAATCATCAAGTGTTAATTGCAGACCAACAGACCTGTCAAGATACATATATAACTTCAATTTTTATTCTACAATAAGGTATAAGAGACCGATTCTGCAGCAACTACCTCACCTTGCAATAGCAATTAAATGCAACACAGCATTCGTAGAACCACCCAGGGCCATCACGATAACCATTGCATTTCTCAGAGATTTTTCAGTAATTATGTCTCGTGGTTTCAAGTCCATCTTAAGTAACTCGAGAAGATATTTCCCAGCTAAACGGCACTCATCCAACTTCAAAGGGTCTTCAGCCGGGATTGAAGAACTTTTGAGAAATAATGGGAAACGAATAGGAAGAATAAAGGCAACTTCAAAGCGCAAATACCAAGAATTGTACAACTGAGCATAGATTGCTATAGTACTGATACCTGTATGGAAGAGTCATTCCCATAGCTTCAATGGCAGATGCCATGGTATTTGCCGTGTACATTCCACCACAAGCCCCTGCTCCGGGACAGGAATTACGAACTACATCCATCCGCTGCTCATCACTAATAGCTCCACTGACATACTCCCCAAAACACTACAGCAAAATCAGAGAAGTAAGAATTCATTGCATATACAGGCAGTATGCCTCTGGTAGAATACATTAACATCAGCTGCAGGTATACTTTAACTGCAAATCAACCATAATTTTAATACTGGAACTAGCTCATACAAAATCTGTCAAAAAGAAAAATTGATAGATAGAAGGCATTATGTGCAAGTCCAAGCACATCACAAGTGTCCCCCATGAATCAAAACTACTACATAAATAAAAGGAGTGATCTCAATACCCCATCTTATGGCAACAGCAACTAAAAAGAAGATTCCTCACTGCCAGCAGTATGATCAATTCAGTAAGCCATTTTGGAGACAAATTATCTCAAAACCATTCTTCCCACTTCTCATATATGGAATGGCCATATTACTGCATATTTCTAGTAGCAAAGAGCACTTGTTTCTCATAGGGAGTAACAAAATCAGTGCATCATAGGACTAAAGATGGTTTCTCTTCCCTCTGATGTGTATGAGCTGGCTGTTATCTTACAACGTGAAAGAAGTATTTTTCTATCTTCTTTTTTTGGTAGGTGGTAGAAAAGTCATTTCGGGCTGTAAGACTTTCCTTATGTAATTGTTTCCCATGCGGTTCTTTTCACTAGAATCTGCCTACATGTCCCCTAAATCTGAAAGGATCTCTTCAAATGCACAGTTGTCTTGAATAACATTTATGTTCCCTGACAAAAACAATACTATCCCAAAGATCCTGAAATAACTCAAAATAATGCCAGGAATAGCAGTGCAGATTTAATTACAAACCTGGAAAGCACTGACAATATCATAAGTATGACCTTGAGAATGCCCCGGCTGCAGGTAAAAATTCAAAATATTAATTAACCCAAGCTTCGATAATCTTGATATGCGGTTAAAATATATAATATTAATCACGGCTGATGATCCAGCCCTAACAATACTGTAGTTGATAATAGAAAATCTTACTAAATAGATAAAGACAAATTGAGATGAGGACTTATATTACAAGGTCACCCTAACAAGTTCAGGCACACAAATCACATACACTACTCATAGATATGCAATGCAACTCAGTCTTTTCTCTTTTCTTTAAAAAAACTTCAGGGGACCGTGAAGGTATCTTTCCCATGGATATTGTGCATGTGAACGTAAGTACTTGAAAAACAATGCAGTATATATCTCAAATCATTTCAAATATCTGTTAAAAATACTTCTTTAGGAAGGCAATCCTGCAGAAAATGAACCAAAGATTTTAAGGCTCTATTTACTGTAATATCCCGAATTTAATTTGGATTAATTTAATATTAATTATAATTTTGAGCAAATTGAACATGATAAAATTCATTAAATATTGAGAAATTTTGGGAGGATGTTTGGATAGGTTGGGTTGGCGTCCTGGGTGCGCCCGTGTTATCGTTCGAATATCGATTTGGATTTTGAATTAAAAGAAAATTTAAAAAATATATATATATATATATATAACGAAAACAAAA
>JAOVVI020005954.1:0-16022 GCA_028571085.2 Nepenthes alata
TGAGTCCTAGGCTGAGAATCTTACCAAATAGAGCACCGAATCTCTATGGGGCTTTTCGAAAAGTTGTGGATTCGCATGGGAAAGGAATGACGCCATTGGGAACTGGTGACTGGTGCCCCTCAAGAAGAAATGCATGAGCTAGTAGTCCAAGGCCCATCATCTGACATACCAGGGACCAATAGAGGGTCGTCTTCTGGTATGGGGGGCTAGTAATGGGTCCAACATGAGTATGGGCTAGTTAGAACAAGGCTCAACCGGTAGGAAGGCCCTACTAGGTGATGGGCCCCAACAAGCCTCGAGTGAAGCCCAGCACCGCAAGAAGGATCTTTGGCCGAGCAGGTCGCACTAAGATCCACTAGGTATCACCTGACACATGCCCAATCATAATCCATCTATACTTCACCCAAAATGGCTGCAGACTGGCAGCATAGAAGACGTTACCCAAGAAAATGTCAGCCAATGGCGGATGAAGTCAACTCTGACATGGCTGAATGCTTTATTACATTCCGGTTTGCAAGTATGCGACTTTTTGTCGGTTCGGTCAATTTGACTAGTATTGTGCCTTTTGCTTGGTATAATGTTTGCACCAGTTTGGGTTTTTTGTTGGTATTAAGTGTATGCCTATGGTGCAGCCGATAGGAAATTTTCTTCCGATAAAAAAAAGCTGCATTTCAAATGGAATGCTTTTTTCTTGTCTAGATTACTGGTATGGGTGCATTTGGACGGTCTTGGGCATTTTGCTTGGTATGATGTTTTTACTGGTTTGGCCTTTTGTTGGTATTGAGTTTATACCGATATGGTGTATCTTACCAGTATTTAGTAATTTTTTGGCGTGATCCTTTTTTTGGCCATTTTCCTTAATTAGATTACGGGGTCAGTTGTTCGAGGGCATTTGGGAGTACAGTGAAAGACCGTGGTTGTTGCATTTGCACTCATCCATGATTGGTGATGGACTGCAACGAGCTACTTCTGAACATGGTATCATTGTCGTCCGAGATATTTGCTTGGCTACAATAGCAAATATGTCCGAGCAAGATTCAATGTAGTCCGAGAGGAGCTTGACGTTTGTAGGTTTTTATATGATGCCTAGTATTCCAGCGTGTGTTGTCATGTCCTGTGTAGTTTCCTTTGGTTTCTGTGCATGTTAGTATATGTCTTTTTCTAGTAGAAGTCCTTGTTTTCTTCCACATACGTTTCATTTAAAATTTTGGTACATCGCTATGCGTAGCTCAATTTTTATTTATGTTACATGTGTGATTATGGTGCTCGGGGGATACCCTAACGTCTATATTCTTACTCCAAGTCGAAAACACTTGGAGATAGAATTTAGGTTTCTGTATTTTTTTTTTATTTTAATATAATCTTCTTACTTATCAAAAAAAAAGAAATCAACTCTGGCAAGTCGTGGCACCCGCCGCCCTACAGCAGCTCAGCGAATTCTAACAAAAGGCAACCAGATCTATAACGGCCACGCCCAACGGCGGTTTCCTTGTCACCCTAAGACGACAACTGATACTATTTGCATCACTTGCACTGAAAGGCTCGTGAATTCGGGAAGGACACCTGTCACAAGTTCCCTTGCTTAAAACTTCCTTCACAAAGCTTTACAAATAACTTCTCCCACACTGGGAGAAAGGGGGGAGAGGATTGATTCATTCAAGTTTCCTTGAGGCATCTCAAGGCTATATTAAGCTAAGCTTTGAATCAACAAACACGAGGAGAAAGAATTAGATCTCTTCCCACCAAAGTCTCCGTAGCTCTCGTCTGGCTACTCTCTGAAAGTCGCACCCCTTGCATACAAACATCCGTGTATTCCACATCACATCTACCTTCATACTTGCATCTTTTAACTTTTTTGGAAAGATTACTAATTTGAGCGTCGGAAGATAAATTAGAGAGTGAGTCCCATCAATTTTCGAACCTCTTGTTAGCCATTTGTGGTGCGTATGGCTCAGGTTGAGAGACGCAGAGATCGAACACATTCGAACTCGACCCGGCGCAAGGAATTCAAAGGCTACCTAGTCCGCACAGTAACTCGAAATTAAGGACGCTTCAAATGGCTATTAATAAACATTAAAATTGAAAAAATAAATATAATTTTTCAAAAAAAACATAAAAAAGAAAAAAATATTAAAAATAAAAATTATATTTCCAAATACACAAAAGCACTCAACGTGCAACACTGAGTTAGAAAAAGAAAAAAATAGGAATTTGGAATAGGACAAAGTTGTTAGTTTTATTTTTTTAATCTTTTTAGTTAAATGATCCATTTGATAATAAGCTACTGGTTGTAAGTCATCTCTGACAATTAATCAATGATTTGAAGCGTTTTTTGGGTGTATTTTTGATAAATTAGTGTTAGTATTTCCGTATGGATGAGGAGGATCTGTTTCAAAACAGGACATCTATTTAATCTCTCCGTATGCACAGAGTTCTCGGTATGAAAACCCCAACAAATGGTTGATCTTTGGAAAAAAAAAAAACAGGTAAATATGTAAATTGCATAGCCTAATCCAATAAAAAAAATCCTAAATCATTGGATCTTTTGACACAATTATTTTATTTAATCTTTAACATAAATTAATTCTATTATGTACTTTTGAAAATCTACTTTACAAGATTAAAATTTTCCTATCAAATTAAGATATTTAAATCATAATGATAAAAAAATATGATGATTTATCATATTCAATTCCTATTGATATGGTATATCAATGAAATTTAACATCAAATAAACCAACTTCATATCACATTAAATCTAATTTCATAAAATTGACATAATTTTATAAAATATGAAATAAAACTAATGTTAATTACAAATGAAAACAACATTAATCACGAGTTATATTTAACAATTTTGCCTAATCAAGAACAGACCCCGTTTTATTGCTCCTCTTAATTACATTATTCATTCGTAAATACACTCTGAATCTCTCTCCATGACGACTTATAGTTTGAGCGAGGAAGATATCCGTGAAACGAAGTCAAATCAGTCAATCAATCGATAAAGCAGCAAGGGATGGAATCTGGAAGCTACGTCATCTGAACGGTTCGACCGGCGCAGTCTCTTCAAGAAAGCAGGCCGCCCGAAAACAGTCGGCAGCTTCCGACGACGACGCGCCGCCCTCCTCCTTGTAGAGGCGGCCGAGATTTCGCCAAGCAGAGTGGTTTGTTCTGTCGAGCCGGAGCACATCCATCAGAAAGCTCCTGATCACCGAATGAGACCGTGGACTGGGCCGACTCAGAACCTCAGCCAACGAGATCAAACTCGGGACATGTGCCGGATCAATATCCAAGGCGACGGTATAAACTTCCAGAGCCTCCTTGTATCGACCTTTCGCTTCGTTGACTTTTCCTACGTCAGTTTATCAAAAATCAGGAAACATGTCTACTTAAATTTAGTTAAGGTGGCTCATACCAGTTCGTGTTATACAGCTCGTCAGTCTGAGTATAGATCATGTCAAATACTTTTCATCCAATCTTTCTTGTACTTGTATTTTTTTGAAAAAAAAAATTTTTAACATATTAATATAATCTAACAAAATTAGAATAACATTTATAAAAGGTAAAGTATTTAAAAAACAGCATTAACGATGATTGCAATATTTCAAAAACATATTGATTCAAAATGACGGTAATGATAATAATAATTGGGGATTGGATCAAGATCAAATGCAGAACACTTAGATGCATCTGTCTCACAGATTCATGTTTTTCAATTCTCCTAAGTCTAAGTTCTGCAGTAAGAGAGAGAGAGCCCTAATCTTCGAACACTCTCATTTATAAGAATGTTTTCATTGGTCCAAATCATAATCAGTTTGCTTAGCTACTGCTATGACAGCACTGATTTTGCAGTGAAACAAAAAACCAACCCAATCAATCAGAACCTAGCAGAGATATCAAGAATGAGAAAAATGTTATTAGAAGCACAGTTAAAAAGATCATGCCTAGAGAAGATGAGCGAGTAAAGCAAAACTACTAAGAATTTGTTTTGTGTAATACCAAAGCCCAGAAAATCTCTCTCTTTATATAAGCAAATCACAATCAAACTAAAAATACAATTCAGAAAAAATTAAGTAGCAACTAAATCACGCCAGCTTTTTCTAGTTGAGTTGGTTTGACATGGGCCGTTTGACAAATTTGTATTACCATATGGAATGCAAAACAACTTTATCTTCTTTACTAGAGTTAATTTATCATTCACATGCAACCAAGGTAATTTCATTATGTACTTCAAAGATTAGGTCATTTGTATCAATAAAATATTTTCAGCCGAATTGATCCACCTCCGGTTCGACATGGCACCCAAAGACAATAGGATAACACTAATTATGCCATAAAAACTACAATTTTAAAAAAGGCAACAATATAACTCTCTCCTCTCTGTCCTCCCCCTCTCCTCTCCCACCTACAACCATTTCAACAGAAAATTTGATATAATTTAATTATCTTTTATATCTGTTAAATATGTGGAACTTTGTGCAACCAACCAAGATAATTATATTGGCCAAGTAAATGTGCATTTAAATAATCTTGGAGCAAGGGTATAAATTTAAATGTGTCAAGAACTAATTGACCCCTAAACTTAAGTAGTTAGATGAACTCATTAATGATTTTCATACTCGAGCATATCCCTCCCCCCAAACACGCTAACATTTTGGGCTTTGACTAGTTGGACTGAGTACGGACCCACTCTATACTCAGTGTTGATAAATAATAATAAGAAGACCCAGGTTTAAGAAATAGAACTTATGAATATTTGATCAACAAAGCCGTCAACCATACCAAGAAACAAAAGCATAAAAGTTTAAGCCATTTACACGAATGACTAAGGACAGTTTTATATTCTCCCATAATGCAATCAAACAATTTAAAGAAACGTATTACCAACAACCTTCTCCAAGTGCACCAAACCAAGATAAACGAGCAATTGCAGTGTTTTTTAACCATCTCAATTCTACCACATTGAGAGTTCTTCCCAACTCAACAAATGTACACCTAGAAGGTGCTTCCCAATTCTGCAATCAAACTTCAATATAATATGATTTTTGGGCGAAAGTAAATATTCACCCAGCCACCCTCTCGAGATATTTACCAAGTAGCTTGCGGTATGATTTGAGAGCTTTGAGCCTTTATGAGTACTTATGGTCAATTCTAAGTGAAAGCTCTAAGGGAAACCAAAAAAAAAAAAAAGGTTTTCAAGAGAACAGAGTAGTGTGTGATTTTAGAATTCGTGAGATGAGAACATTCACCAAATTAACTTAGTTGAAGCATAAATTTGATTTCATCAGAAAAAACCACAAGCTTCAACTTTTCACAAATGGATTTTTAAAGAGACACCAATGAATATTAAGAATACTTGTAAAGAAGATTTTCCAATTAAAATCTTAAAATCCTAAACCTATTTGTAGCTTTAAACACCTTAACTAGTAGATGGGATAAAAAGAAAATTGGAGTTAGATCCATTTTCCCAAAGGTCAAAAAAGGACTATAACCCATGCTATCATTGTTCTTAAGTCATAAGTTTGCTTATAAACCTCTGGCCCAAAGAATTCCTCTTGATTAGCCTTTAATTCAGACTCCCGGAACTAGCCACTGAAAATTTCAAAGCTAAGCAATTTCATTGATTTGGTTAGCTGACCTTAGATCCATTTTCCCAAAGGTCAAAAAAGGACTATAACCTGTGTTATCGTTGTTCTTAAGTCATAAGTTTGCTTATTGATCTGGCCCAAAGAATTCCTCTCGATTAGCCGTTAATTCAGACTCCCAGAACTAGCCAGTATGAAAAATTTGAAAGCTAAGCAGTTTCATTGATTTGGTTAGCTGACCTGCCGCTTCAACAATCTTTACAACTTCACTAAAACACAAATAATTTTTTGTAGAAAGCCCTATATATGCAGACAGCCCTATATATGTAGAAAGCAACAAAGTTTTATGTTTCACTAAATAAAGTTGGGTATATAAATCCGTTTTCTTTATTAATATCATTTGAGATTACAAGTAATTTCAAATCATTTTTCATGACATCAGTCCAAATTTTTATGAATGTATCTCTCCATTTCTTTCCTCTAACTACAACTCACATTTCCCCTCAAATTTGTATACATGATCAATCGGTCATATAAACATCCATAAGCCTAAAACTGGATCTGTGTGCTTATTTATTTATCTTTTTCTATAATAAGATAAGCTGTCTTCTGCTGTAAAATTTGATGCACGTATATATGAAAGTTAATAAGTGCAATCTGTTGGTACAAGAGGCCATTCGTTTGTGCCTAAGGACTCATGTGTGAATTCATTTTAAAAATAATACACAATGAAATACCTTGGATTAACATTAAAAAATGAGTACTTTCACATGACAATAGCCTCAAAAGTGAGCATTGTCATAATGGTAAAGTTGTTCCATTGCAACATGAGTGTTATACAGGTCCAAACTACAAAAATAATCTCTATGCTTGGATATGTAAGGTTGTGAAAATATGGCCGTCTAAAGAGCCCACAGGAGAGAACAGCAGGCCACCCCTAAATTGTAATGCGTCTAAGTATGAATTTTTTGTCAAATCTTTTAATTTAAAATTCATTTTTCTGTCATTTTTTGATCATATTTAAATCATTTTCATTTTAATCTATTTCATCTTTTTATTGGCTCTCAATAACAAATGAATAACTCAAGTCTTAAGGACACATACCTTCAAAACTTCTAACACTTGACCTCAAAACCTTTTCCCTTGACAACGAAAACTCACAATTCTCTTCCACTATGCTTATTGGATCTTGATTTCCATTTTTTAAAGCATTTGTCTATGATTATCGAGTCCCATAACTTCTGCCCATCCACATCCTTTGGCACCGGATCATTCTTTCTCTTCCCTAATTCATCATTTCACATTTTTTCCCCATTATTTATTGTTATTCTTTTTATTATATGATAAATAGTTACAATAATATGTAGTTATTTTCTTATAATTTATTATTAAAATGCACTTGCTAGCAAGACTGTTTTTGACGAGAAGCATTAAAAGGAAATTCAACTGAAGCATTAAAAGGAATTTGGTTCACAAATTCCAATCAGGTACATATTGGGAAATCCAATGCTATATTATCATGAATAGGATATTTGATTTCCAAAGCTATATAAAAAGACCGGTTGACCATTTTTACGTAAAAACTAATAAAAAAAGAAATTCTTGTATTCTCAACAACACTTTCAACAAAAAAAAATAATTATGTCCGTTTTTTGCAGTCCAATTGCTTCAATACAAGTGCAGACTACAGTACACACCACTACAACCCAATGAAAATGAAGTTGTACTCTCGTGACTCATTTTAGCAGAGACAAGCTCCTGATACATTTCAGTCTCAAATTTTCAGGTTACTTAGTGCAAACTGTGACTTAAATTCCTTTGCCAAAATTACTATTCCATTACCTATAACTACATTTTGGGCATTACAAATTTTGAGGTATATAAGAAATGTGGCACGCATATGAATTAATTGAAGAGTTTTGCCCCCATAAATTAAGAGAGTTCCGGTGTTTTTGGGGCATCATTTCAGGCTTAAGGCCCTGAGAGTCCCAGAAGTAAGAATCGCTCTTCAATTATGGTGGGTTTTCATCCACTTCCTCATCCATGATGTGGTTTTCATCTTCTTTTGATTGGGATAGAATGAACTAATTTCCCTTCACATTTAGAGGGGTTTCCACCAAATTCTTATACGCAATTTTCTCTTCCTCCCCTATTTACCTCAACTTTGGTTCTATTCATTCCTACAATTCCATATATTCCTGGGTTTTCTGTAACTCGTAACTCTTCCAACCAAATGCACCATAAAGCTAGAATTTGTAACAAGAAGTAGAACTAGATTTCTAGTTTCAGCATACTTGATTTCTATTGTCAACCCACCAACATTATGGTAGGATATCAGTCATTCATCCTTCCTTCTTCAAGCTTCTAGGATAGTCCTATGGTTCTTTCCAAAGCATAGTGCCAGCTTAGGCATTGACAAACATAACTTTGGAGGATGGAATGAAATTTTCATCAATATATATCAATATTAGGCCCCCTAATATAGATATTTTCCAATCGCGGAAAAATCATGGTGTCTTCATATCACTAATTCATTACAATATATTGGCCAATATTGGCCCCCGGGGTTCCGATCCACAAAAAAAAACTTTTGCTTCTAATATTCCTGATATAGAAACAAACGCAACCGATACCAATTTCAACATTTTCATTTATGCCTTGGAGTGATTGTGCAACAAAAAAGTAATAAATAAGACCAGTAAAACATATAGCTTGATTAAGGAAGGAGTATACCTATGACATGCCATCTGGAAGCAGCCTGAGGATTGATGGCCTTAGATTTAGAGAGACAAATATCTACATCCTGCCACCGTGACAAGCGTATGTATATGTAAGCCAGATCATGCCATGTTTCCAATTCCAAATGACGATCATAGTTACCAATACCCTGTCAAAGACGATGCAAAATGGTGCATTCTTTTAAAGTGTCAGTTGCACAGAAAACTGGACTGCCATATTCAATTTTGTTTCAAATATGAAGTTCAACAAAAGTAGGGTGCTTCATTTTCATCGGCAAAAATGCTGGAATTCATGGCATATACAGGTTAGCAGAAACTGATAACATTAGCTGTCATTCTATTGATATTAACACACTACCTAATTTTACTACTGAAACTTCACTACTAAAATAGACGAAAGCCCAGAGCTATTTTCAGAATCTTCCATAGGGATACACATAAGCTATACCTACTCGCATTAATATTAACATGAATGCAATTCTGTTCATGACAAATACTTTATGTTGTCCAATGTCAATCTAAGATGCCATTCTCCAGCATCACGATTTCACCCGCCAATATACAACATTTTGGAATAGAAAGTTGAGTATAACTTCATTTGTACATTGCAGTCTCACATGAAAATATTTAAATAACTCCTAGCTAGGATTCTGTTATCAAGAAAAGAACAACATAAATAAAGCTTGAAACATCAAAATAAAGCATTTCTTGTTTTATTTCAAGAGAGAGTAGGAAAATAGTAAGCTCTAACACTGTTTGGTTGGAGAAGTTGAACAATATGGGAATAGAATAACTATTTCCAATAAATAGTATAAGGTAGGAATATAGTTGTGAACTAATATTTCCTCTTTCGGCAAGCTACTTGGCATAGTTAAAGTTAAGTTAGAGATTAATTTTCTAATTATTGGTATGCTATAATGGCGAAAGGAATAAATAATAAATCCATATAAAATGGTTTTTCACTCTTATTACCAAAAAACAGATTCCAACCCACCACTAGATTGTTTTATGATGTCTCCATAAACCATATCCAGTTGACTGCACTAGGCTGCTGCCATCAGCTAGAGTGTCCACCTCATATTTGAGCAAAAATGGAGCTTTGAGTGAAATGAAGGAATGAAAAAACAGAGAAATAATAGGAAATAGAGAGGAAATGGCACGTCGATTTTGTTTTCTCAAAAGAAAATGGAAGAAAATAGAGAAAATGGTGCATGACTAGAGAAGGAGAAGATAGAGAGCAGAGAGATGAATATTTGCAGGAAGAGAGGACAGCTGATGTGGGAAATGATGTAATGAAACAGGCTCGAGAGAGGAGGGTTTTGGATGGGGATAACAATTTTTTATGGATATAACGGTAAATGGGGCAGGAATTCCTAGTTCAGGACAGTCCAGAATAGAAAAGAGGGGTGATGATTTCTCATTCCGTGTTTTAAAAGACTTGTTTTCCTTAACGAATTGTTATTCCCAACTATATTATATCTAAATATGGAATAATAATTTCATGAAATGGAATTTCTGTTCCATCCTGCCAAACAGAATATAAATGTAAAAGATTGCTTCCAGAAAAGAACTCCAGATGCTTGAGAGTTCAAAATGCTGATAACACTGCTCTTTTAAAGCTTTTTCAGTGAATGAGCACCATCAGAAACAAGTTACAAAAAGCTTTAGCAAGAAAACTGCAAAAAGAGAGAGAGGAGAGAGAAACCAATTAACACACCTTTAAAATATTCTTTCCAGAACCAAAGCTCTTACTTCGAACCTGAAAAACTGCAAGCAGCCGAGAATATGTCTTAATAGCATTTCCCAAATGATCCTGTGCAATTTGGAGTTTAGCTTTAGTTCTCAAAAGTTCTCCTCTATCCCACTCCCCGGTCTCATTAATAGCAGCATCTACTATTGTTTCTGCATCAGCAAACCGTTTTTGTGCGGACAAAATTCGAGCCAACAAGATCCACCCTTTGACATTCGAACCTCCCTCCAGTTTCACCAACTTCTTTGCATAGTACAGTGCAGAATCCAACTTCCTCTGTTCAGCATATTCTAAACTGAGATGATAAACAATTGTAGTATCTCTATATTCAGTCAAGTTGCCAGCTCTTTCCAGTGCCTGAACAGCTTCTGACTGCTTAGCAACCCTCTCAGAATTAGCACTAACGGATTTTGCAAGTTCAGCAAGCGACAAGCCCAGTAAATCATTGGCAATGCCCACCATCTCGGTACATCCCCCTTCCATTTTCTCAAGGGCTCTTCGAGCATAACCAATCCCTTCTGTAAACTGACAATGATCAGGACATACTTTTGACGCCATTAATAAGGCAGGAACATTGTTTGGATCCTCTCTAGAAGCCAGCAGTTTCCTCAGAAGATTCAAAGAGGAAAAGCTATCGCCATCCCCATAATAACACAGAGCTAGACTGTAATACCTCTCTTTTCGATCGATTACCCCAGGAAGCAATTCTTCAACTAGAGTTGCTAAAGCCCGAGGCTGGCCAGACACACAAAGAGCGAACGACAGATGATCCAAGATCGAGGGGTCCCACTTAATTATCTTAAGATTGATTTTCCTATATAAAATCATGAGTAATAGAATTGCCTCTTCCAAATTGTTTTTGGGTACGAAGGCAGTGTCCAACTGAAAACGCAAGTCTGGAAGGATCACCTCACCTCCACTGTACAAAAGATAAAGAGCAAACTCTTTCTGGATCTTTGAAATCGTCTCAGCATCAAGATTCCAGTGATGGAGAAGTGCACGACGGTATGACAAAATGGCTTCATGGGGGCATTCAGCTAGCTTCCATAATTCCGGAAGCAGCTCAACAGCATTGATTAAAGTCTCCTGCAATTTACAGTCAGCACCAAAGTTTTCAGGCAAGCCATCTGGTAATGAAGATTCAACAATGTCCAGAATAACTTTGCATGATTGGGCAGCTTCTGCACAAAATGATTGGAAGATACATTAGCTACACAATCAATGGAAGGTTTGCATACCTACAATGCATAAAAATTTCCCATTCTTCCTCTTTTATCATCTTTCTAGACAAACATGCACATATAACGAGAGAAGATTAAGCATTATCCTCAAGATGAAATGCTGAAGTAAACACAAACGTACAATTAGGGAGAAGAAAAGGCACAAGACAACTCTAAGCAGAATACAGATGAGGAAGAATATACAACTGGAAGATGTTTTATTTCTGACCTTCATCTTTATTGGGAAAAAAAAAAAATGGACAGCCATTTCTGTAAAGCATTTGTTTCTATGGTAGAAACAGCAAGCTTTGTCTCCTTTAAAATGAGTGAGTAATTTTAAGGCAAACTACCAAGATGTCAGGAGAGGTTATATACACACCCAAGACACTGATGATAAATTTTACTGCCAGAGACTAGACAACAAAGGAAATCATTTGATGGAAAGATCAGAAATTCAACACTCAATGATTTTTACTGGATAAATTAGAATAAAAATCAATGTTTTACATATTGGCTAATATAGCTAGAAATAATATTTAAATCGAGCACTTTGGATGAATAGACTAGGATAGATATCATAAAACTACCTTCAAACTTTCCAAGAGTCTGCAATGACTTTGCTTTCAAAAAGATCGCATCCAACATTCGACTCGCATCTAGCATAGACATTGGTGGGGTGTCATCATCTCGTGAACTTCTTCTCCTACCTCTTATGGAAAGGGTTAATTTTATTTTTGGAGTTATTGCACCAATATCTATCCCTTCAAAGACATGTAGAGCAGCTTCTACATTTCCTTTCTGATATTCCAGTCTACCTAACAATGCTCTTGCTCCCTGGCAAAATAAAAGCACATATTAATGGGCAGAAATCAGTTATAAGCTAAACAATGCATTCCATAGAAGGTTTATGACAACACAGGAAAAGGAACTTTCACTACTTAGTCTAATTGGCAACTATATCACAAGGAAGAGTAACTTTTTGCAAGATTCAATGTACATTTTAAGATGAGAAAACTGTGATGCTAGGACTCATTTCGTATATGAAGTGAGGAAAACAGGGGTGGAGTTGAGCACTTAAATCAGCCATGAAGTAGCTGAAACCGTTAATTTAAGAAATGATTTGACTTCAAATCAATATTTAGATGCAGAAAGACTACCACTAATGCCTCAATATTTCTAGACCAAACTCAATGGCAATTCCATCTACGATGAGACAGCAAATAATCACTGCACAGTTCAAATTCTCTGTTTGTGATGTGCTACCCACGTAGGAAGACAGGTTAAGTTGCCGAATCAAGCATAAATAGAGCTCTGCAAATAGAAGGATTTGAGAAGGGACACCAACCTCATAGCTTAAGCAATCACTTTCACGAAGAGACGATTCGGCTTCTTCGATATTGCCTGTATCAGGCTTACGCTGAACTTCACCAAATCCTACAGAAAAAGGCACCATTTCATGCATCCTTACCGGCTCCCCAGAGCAGAAGCACTTCATTATATTCCGAAGCTTACCCCCAACACTTTCCGTTGTTGGCTCTTTAATGCATTTATCACTCCTCATATTGTCTCAAAATACTTGGAAACCATCAAGATCAACAACATATCAGTAATTTTATGATTTAAACTCATAACCCTAAAAATTCTACAACATCCAAAATTTTGGCAGAAATATTATGCACAATAAACAACCGAATTTTTTTTTTGGCAGAAATGTACAGCTTAATAACTGTATGATTTCCAAGGAAATATAAGCATACGTATAGAACTGAAGTTAATGAAGGCTATATATATATATACAAATCAAAGGCAGGCTCGAAGAGAACATCAAATTTTAGAATTTTCAGGTCAAACTGAAAACCCATAATTCGTTTACAACCCACATGGCACCATTGGCTGTCAAACACAACAGTTCAGCTAAACGAAGAGCCAAAAACTCTTAATCAAGCACAAAAACTGTAGCAATTGTAATCCAACTTAAAAAAACCATGATTAATTGCAAAAAACTGAGACAAAAAACACCGATATTATCCCAAATTGAAGCCAACGATCATTTTAAAATACAGCTACAAATAAAATCCACCAAACAGGAAGAACGAAAAATACAAATTCAGAGACAATTCGGAAAAATTACACACGTAGAAGGTTACTGTCTGAACAGTTAATCAACCAAATTTGTCTGTTTTTCCTTTTTCTGGCAAGAATTGAAAGAGTTACCTTTTGTTCCGTAAGGAAAAGCAGAGGACCGGTGCCCAGCATACATAACCAAAACCACCACCGAAATCGGTGGTGCCCATCTGCTTTTTCTCTTCAACCAAGTTATTCCATCGAAGAATCGGTAGTCCTAGAACAAAAATTAAATCACCTTCGCAAAGTCTTTACTTCCTTCTCCCTCTCTCTCTCTCTCTCTCTCTCTCGTGCTCTACCAATCCCGTTCTTCCTTTCGGTCTTTTTCTTTTTATTTCTTTTCGCTTTTCAATTTTCTCTGCCTCTCCGCTTTGTAATTTGCGTAATCGTTGAAACTGGAAGGATCTTCGCATTAATGGCGAAAGGAAATAAATGCGACAACTTTCTTCCTTCCGCTCCGCTCCTCGTCCCATTCATTTTTTAGGGTTTCTTTTCCTTTTAAAAAAAAAACAAAAAAAATTGTTTTCAGTTTTTGTTTTTCCTGCGTGAAGAGAGACATTTTACAGGTCCATAGAGTTGTAGAAAATTTATAGACGCCAAAAATAATTTCAGGGAAAATAGAAAACTTCTATTCAAATATATTTTTGTAAATTTTTTTAGCTTTATATTAAATTTAAGAAAATTACTGAAAAAAATTTTATGTTTCCCACATATTTTTATATACAATCCACGTATTGAAGGGATTCAATTAGTTTCTCATAAGTTTTTTAATATATATATATATATATTTTTTTTTTTTTTATAAGAATAACATAATATTTTTATGTTATTTTTAATTTTTCTAGATTATGTTTTTAGTCATCGAAGATGCAGTGATATATATATATTTTTTGGTAAGTGAAGATGCCGTGATATTATTTAGTGAGTAGTTGACGACTTTTTAAAAACATCATATTTCTAAAAGGAAAATGCTTAGGAATGTACTATGGTCATTATCATCATATTTTGGGTTAGGTGACTTTTATCTATTATTTATTTTTTATATAAATTTATCAATAAAAACAAATAAATAAAATAACATATTATTAGAAATATTATTTAAAATAATTAAAAAAATTATCTTCTAATATTATTTTTTAAAAAATATACTTCAGCTAAAATAAAAAAATAATAATCATTCTTTTTTTTTTTTGGTAAGTAGAAAAAAAAATCATTCATTGATTAGAACTTTCTAGGGAAAATTTGCCGAAATGATTTCTGAGGAGATTAAGATGCTAGCAGTGTAGTTGAGGTAGTCTGGATGGGAATCCCCTTCTATTCACGGCGTCGGTCCAAGATTCTCTGGTTATTTGTGTTTGGCGAGCTTTGACTTGAACTAATCTTAAGGGCAAAAAACGGTGAGTCCCCTGTAACATATTTTCTGTCGGAAAGAAAGTAGTATATTAATAATTTTATCTGCAAATTTTATTTTCAAACTTTTAATTTATAAAAAAATAATTTATATTTGTCACAGAATATACGAGTTAAAATAACAATAATATAAAAGGCACAATAAAATATGCACTTTCTGTCTATTTTAAGGTGTAAAATTCATACTATGTGTAATTTAATATTTTTAATATAGAAAAAATAAAATTTTATTTTATATTTTATAAATATTGTTTAATTGTTTTAGTGATAAATATATTTTATTTCAGTAACTAATTACCATATCTTTTTTTTAGTAAGTAATTAATTACCATATCAAACACTTATTTCTTCACTTGCACAATGAATATTACAAAAAAAAAGCATCTTTATAAACATAAAAATTATTGAGTATGGTTTAGGCACAACTAGCTTGACCATATTGAACAATAGGATTCAGACGTCAGCAATCTGAATATGAGCACTAAAGACTAAGCTGATTGATCGAGTGGTGAGAAATATATAACAATAAATAAAGTATTAAATTTTGATAAACGATTATAATTAATCGAGGGATAATAAACTGCATATGAACGAGCTGTAACAACCTAATGCTATAATAGTCTAATAGGTGTGTTCGGGACAAATTGAAAACCTTTTCTAAAGCTGATAGGTATGTTCCTCGATTGCAACTGCTCTAATGGAATATATAAAAAAAAAACTCTGCTCTTGGTGCCTGGTCTCTCTTGCCTGATTTTTGGCCCAAAAAAATAAAAAAAATAACCTACATTCCATTTACCACCGTCTGGATGGTGGTTATTAGAAAGAAATAAAAGAAAAAGGTAGGAAATAAGGAATAAATCTTTATGGTTTTTGCTGTTTGGCTTTGATAGCCAACCCACTTGATGGTTTGTTTGGGTTTCCCTCCCTGTCGCCCACTCTATGTATTTATATTCCACTCACACACACACATACGCCCCCTCACCCAAAAAAAAAAAAATCTGCCTGTTGGATAGAAATTATCCTGGCTGCTCTGGTTCGCTGGCTTGTTGCCCGTCCTTTGGATTAGACGCTGGTTGCTGATGCCTGGGAGTTGCTTGTATGCAGCCGTGTGCTGTCTGGGAGGTGCTTGTCCAAAGCCCTGTTTGGTTTACCCGAAGGTTGTCCTTTTTTCTTGTCCTAGGTGCTGCAGAAT